>JAVTVY010030368.1:0-122448 GCA_036873755.1 Hanleya hanleyi | reverse complement strand
AGGCTTCCGTGGTGGAAAGGTTCAACAGGACATTCAAAGGCCGCATGTATAAATAGTTCACCTATAAGAATACAAGGCGGTACATCGATGTTCTCCCGAAACTTGTGAGTGGTTACAATCGAGCATATCACCGGAGTATAGAGAGAGCCCCCATTACCGTGACCCAACGCAATGAAGCCCAAGTCCGGCGTGTCTTGTACCCCAGGCAATCGCAGCGAACGACGATGGCGGTGTACAAGGTCGGGGACCCTGTACGGATCAGTAAAGTCAAAGGTCAATTTGAGAAAAGTTACTTGCCCAACTGGAGCGATGAGCACTTCCTGATTAAACGGCGCCTACCCCAACAGCAGCGAATTTATGAACTGGAAGATCTTCAAGGGGAACCGTTGGTAGGGACGTTTTACGAGATGGAATTACAGCCTGTCGTAAAAACACAGCAAGACTACTACACGGTGGAGCAGATTTTGAAAACGGAACGTCGACGTGGCAAACCGTTTCATTTCGTCAAATGGCAAGGCTGGCCCAGTTCCTTCAATTCCTGGGTCGCTGCCAACCAGGTGAAACGACTATAAAGCCAGACACCACTACCGTCATCCTTCATTCCACGTTCGACCACGGTGCTATGAACAAACAGCAGCTGCCTCTGAACACAGCGTCTCCCAAAACGCGCAAAGCGCAAGTGGGCTTTGTGGTGATAGTGCTAACCCTGCTGAGTGTGTTGTACGGAGGTGTGTTTTACGACGCCTATGTCAGCACGCTACTTAACCAACTGAGAACACCAGCCATCAGTGAAACCAGTCTACAGATAGCATCAGTCAACCCCGTATCGAGCCCAGTCACCACCACACCCCGTGTACAAGCCACGTCGAGCTCCACACCAAGCTCCACACCTACACCAAGAACACCCACTACGTCTGAAAATCCACGACCGACGTTATACCCACCACCATCATCACTCACAGTGAACAGACAACGACGACCGACGTTGTACCCACCACCACCACTCCAGTTCACTCGTATGAAATTTACAAGAGCGGGTTACCACGACAGCGCATACAGCTCGAACCATGGACCCTCGGTGGCAGCATCCCTTCACTTGCGTCATCGCAGGACCGACGGGCTCCGGCAAAACGCACTTCGTCAGAAAGCTCCTTCAACACACCGACAGCATGATCACCCCCACCCATTGCCCGAGTCGTGTGGTGTTACGGAGAATGGCAGGAAGCGTATGCAGCCATTTAATGCCCCACATCACGTTCGTGGAAGGCCTACCCAACCTGGCCGATTTGGAACCCGACACCTTGGTGGTTCTGGATGATCTCATGGCGGAGACGGATGCGCGGGTCACCCAACTCTTTACCAAAGGCAGCCACCATCGACGGCTCAGCATCATCTACATTATGCAGAATCTGTTCAGTAAAAACAAAGAACATAGGAACATCAGCTTAAATGCCCACTACCTGGTCTTCAAAAACCCGAGAGATACCACTCAACTGCTGCACCTGGCGAGACAGATGTATCCCGGCCGCACACCGTTTGCGTTGGAAGCCTTTAAAGATGCCACAACCCCTCAGCACGGGTATATGCTCTTCGACCTAAAGCAAGCCACCTCCGACCACCTTCGACTACGGACCGGCATCTTTCCCGGAGAGGCCCACCACGTGTACATGCAAAAATAATGTAAACACACCCACAGTGGCGCCCCCAGCTGGGGTGTGTGTTTGATGATGGGGATAATAAAAAGAATGAATACCACAGCATGGTTGACTCTGTTCTCTGAGGTAGATAAAAATGGCAGAGTTGTGGGTTCTGGCATTAGTTGTACATGATGTCTGTGCGAGTACGGAGGCACGCTCCCACGCTCCGTGTATTGAAGACGGCCCCACCCCAGTTGGTCCGAACCATTGTACGCGGTGCGGACCCTGACCGTGTACGCTGTCTGTGCGAGATCGGGTACAACCTGTTAAAAGGCAACGTTCCACTGACTCCGGCTCAGAAGACCAAGTTGGCCAAGCATAAGACAGGCCTCCGAACCGTAGTCCAGAAGCGGGTCCCTCAAACACAAAAGAAAAAGGTGTTACAGAAAGGCGGCTTTCTCGGGGCCATCTTAGCACCGTTGGCCGCTTCCGCGTTGGGTCCAGTATTGGGTCGACTCTTCGGCCGACAATGAACCACACGAAAAAAATGGTCCTCGTCGAACCACGGTTCCTTCAAAACCTCCAATCACCCTACCCTGTCCCACCTACGGTGAAGACCATAAACACCCTCGATGGAGAGATGCAACAGATCTTACAGAGACCGGAGTTAAGCGACAGTGAGAAAGTACAACGGTACAATGAGACGCTTCAACGGTACATGACGTTCATGGACCAATACAAAACCTTCTCTACCCCACCACCACCACCACCACCACCACGTCACACACCGCCGACCTCAGCACCGCTCCAACAGCCGCCATTACCAGGGGTAGCACCCACAGCCCCACAGTGGGTGGAAGACGAAGTGCTGAAGAGTGTACCCGCATCGTTCAAGAAACAAGCCGGCCTGGTATTACAACGGATGAAACAGAATCCTAACATGACTTGGAATGATAAAGGCGAACTACTGGTACAGAATCAGGTGGTTCCCGGCACCCACATGACGGATTTAGTGAATGACCTGATGCGTAAACGCAGGTCGCACACGGATCCTCGAGGATGGGAGGTCTTCGCTCAAGGCTTGAAAGACATGCATGTACCACAGGAATTGGTGGGGAACCCCCACCGCTGGGCCTTTATGCAGCGAACCCAGCAATCGCCGAGTGGCCCACTACCTTCTTGGGAATCCGAATGGGAACCGGAGTCACCCCCCAAAACACCACCACCACAACGGGCACCTTCTTTTCAGACCTTTAAAAAACCATCCTTGATCAGGACACCCCACATCTCCAGAGCCGTGACACGTAGCAAGTCAACGCGACGAACACGACGCCGGACACAACCGCCCAAGGCCTGGAACACCTATTAAAACCAACAGCAGCAGCAGGACAGCTCAGTCGCCATGTTTTACCTCACCCTACCCAGTAACAGTTCGCTGGATGTGTTTCCTGACAACACCTTGGCCAAGTACGTGACCCAGTTACCGCAACCGTTGCATTTACCTGGGCGCTGGGAATGTGGCCTCGTGGATATCCAATACCCTTACTCGTGGTACAACGTGCGAGCCAATGAAGTGTGGTACGAGGTGACCTACGAAGGAAAAGACACCCAACTCACCCTCCCCGAAGGCCAATACAATACTCCCAAGGAGTTCATGGGTGGGCTGTCAAGACTGTTGCATTATAAGGCTCTACGGGAGGTCACGAATACTTCAAGACCCATCAAAGCCTATCCCTTCAAGAATCACGTGGACTTCGATTACAACGCACACAACGACAAGGCACAGCTTATCGTCACCGCCAACGCGAGTGTCGTACTGAGTCCTATCCTACAGCAAATGCTGGGTTTCGATCTACGGACGTTCGCTGGTCCCACCGCCCACCAAGGCGAGATCCCGATGGATATGAAGTCGGGTATGAACGGACTCTACGTCTACTCGGACGTGGTGGACAACCACATCGTGGGCGATATCAACACACCTCTGTTACGGGTGGTGCCCATTAAAAAGACGTATGGAGATCAAGTCACCCACAGTTTCACTCACATGCTCTACCTACCCGTACGACAAACCGACATCAACACGATCACGGTGGATATAAGAGATGACACGGGACGACCGGTGGCATTCGAACGCGGGAAAGTGGTGCTGACACTTCATTTTCGACAAGCACGTGCTCCCCACTTTGTATAATGAAGGTGCCTTACGAGTGCGATGCACGCAGCTATATGGACTATTATGCCCAACAGGCCGGCGGTGGTCTTCCGGTATTTAGTGGTGCACGCATGCAACGAGGACTGGGGAACATACTCGGGAGCATCGTCAAAACGTTCCTGCCGTTGGTGACTCGTGGGGTGAAAGCAATCGGCAAACAAGCGGTACGCAGTGGACTGCAAGTCGCCGGTGATGTCTTGGGGGGTACGGCACCCAAAGAAGCCTTGAAACGGCGGGCCAAAGAAGCAGGAGGCGTCTTGGTGGCCAAAGCACAACGCACCGTAGGGAATAAAAGACCTGCACCACCGAGACCACGCACCAGTCGACGACCGACCCAGCGACGACGCACATCGAAGACCCAGGATATCTTTTCTTAAAACATGTCCTTGATCCACACAGAGTCCTGTCCCTCCACCAACAGTGAATTTGATTTGTGGACCGTGCCGCCCACACAGACCAGTGCCGAACAAGGATTATGGGTGGAGCATCTCCCGCTCTCCAGCATCAACGAAACAGGGCCCATCGAGTTCACCATCAGTAATGCGGATACGGCCTATGTGGATTTAGCCCATACATACTTGTATGTGAAAGCCAAGATCGTCAATGGAGATGGCTCCAGAATCGTGGACCAAGCAGCGGTGGGCCCGACGAATCTCTGGCTGCACTCGATGTTTCAACAGGTGGATATATTTCTCAGCGACAAACTCATCAGTGACTCGACCAACACGTACCCCTATCGAGCCTACATCGAGACGCTGTTGTCGCATGGGGGAGAGGCTAAAAAATCTCAACTGACAGCCGCTTTATTCTACCAGGACACATCCCAGCACATGGGCGTAGAGAACGACAATGTGGGATATAACAAACGGAAGGCTTTGACCGCGAACGGTGTCTCGGTGGATCTCATGGATCGACTGCACGCAGACATGTTCATGCAAGACCGGTACCTCTTGAACAAGATCCCCATCAAAATCCGACTGATACGGGCGCCTCCGACCTTCGCCTTGATGGCCACTAACGTAGACGGGCATGCAGCTGACTATAAGATTGTCATCCAAGACGCAGTCCTGTATGTCCGAAAAGTGAAACCGAATCCAGCCGTTCAATTGGGACACCTCAAAGCCTTGGAAACAAAACCAGCCCAGTACCCTATCCGACGTGTACAAACCAAAGTGTTCTCTGTGCCTGCTGGAAATATGAGCGCCAACAAAGAAAACCTGTTCCTGGGGGAACTACCCAAGCGATTGATCCTGGCCTGTGTGGAAAATACCAGTTTCAGCGGAGCCTACCCAGAGAACCCGTTTGACTTTAAACATTTCGGCATCAATTTTGTGGCCCTGCATGTGGATGGACAACAGGTCCCAGCCACGGCCTTAACACCGAACTTTGGGCGCGCGAATTTCATTCGAGCCTATCAGAGCCTGTTTACAGCCACCGGTCAAATCAACCAGGACGAAGGGAATATGATCAGTCGGGAGGACTACGCGAACGGATACACGTTGTTCTGTTTCGATCTGACCCCACCTTAGAGAACGACCATCAGCTGGCCCTCGCCAAGCAAGGCAATTTACGGTTGGAAATCCACTTTGCACGAGCCCTCCGGAGCACCGTCAATGTGATCTGCTACGCCGAGTTTGACAACATCATTCAAGTGGACAAAGCGCGCAACGTCCTGTGTGACTTCTCCACCTAACATGGATACAAACCAGATAACCACCGTGCTGGAGAATGATCCAGAGACACGTATGGTGTTTCAAGGGGTGTTCGCCCGAGATGTGTTCCCATTAGACCGTATGTATCCTGCTGCTTACGTTCTCAACACGGACCCGATGGATCGGCCCGGTGAACATTGGGTGGGCGTGTACTTGACAGAACAGCAGGGCGAATACTTTGACCCGTACGGCCTGCCACCCCTCCATCCCGATTTAACAGACTTCATGGATCAAGGCACAGAGACGTGGTGTTGGAACAGTCAAACGCTGCAAAGCCTGGCCAGTAGCGTGTGCGGACAATATTGCTTGTTTTACCTGTACCATCGATGCCGGGGAAGACCCTTATCTACCATCGTACAGATGTTTGACGAGTACCCCAACGCCGAGGACCGCGATGTACTCGTATATGATTGGGCCGCCCATCATTTCAATGTACAAGCCCCGTTCTGGGCTTAAGTTCTTTCAATGTACACAAGCCCGCTGTTCTGGGCTTAAGTTTACAAGCCCCCTGTTCTGGGCTTCAGTTCTTTCAATGTACAAGCCCCCTGTTCTGGGCTTCAGTTTTCACGTGGTTGTTCTCACGTTGTTGTTGTTACTGAATAAAAAACAAAATGAGATCTCACCAAAAAACCCTGTCTTGTGTGTTTTCTATATGAGCATAATGCATGAAACTGGCTTTGAACACCGTATTAGCCAATCAGTGGCCTAGAATGGAGCCAAAGGTAACCCATCCATGTCCAGAAAACATTACCCGGGTGTACAAGAACCCGGATGTAGGCGCGGACGTAGGCGAAAGCATCCCAGTACCCGGATGTAGGCGCAGACGTGAGCGAAATTCTAGTACCCGTCCATTGGTTCTTTTATCGATCGCTCATTGGCTCTTTTTCTCGACCGCTGATTGGTCCAAATGGAACTGCCCATCCTTCCCAGGTTAATTTACAATCCCCTTTTGGGGTTCAAGCTCTGTATATCGATGCCGCAACATTGTCTCCGAACCTTGCCGAAAGGGAGACCTTGGACCTTTTGACCTGGATGTGACCTTTGACCTTTTGACCCGACATTCATCCGCGCACTGCCGGTGATGACGCGCGCGCGCGCGTGCGGCCAGAGAACCCGCGCGCGCGCGCTGCGGCCGGGGCGGGCCGGGCCTGGCCGGGAAAACCCCCGGAGGTTGAACATCCGGACGTCTAAGAGAAAATTGGAACTCTTCTGGGTTTGGAGGTGAAACCCGGAAGTGACGTCACAACCCACGTGACCTGTTGTTCAGCGAACAATAAGTAAGGAAGTAACTGCAAAAAATATATCAGCTCAAGCTCTTGGGAAAGAAATGCTTCACCACTTGTTGGCAGTCATTTCCTGAATAAAAGGATAATATGTTGCAAAACTATAAACATCTACATTAGCGGCAAATGAGAGAAATGAGTATAGCCATATTGTAGTGACAAAACATTGAAGACTAACTGCTGTGAACCAGTATTTTTTCCGTTTATGACATAAGAGGTCTTAATATAAGACAAGTTTTACCTTATTACTTTTCCGTTTGTTTTTCCGCTGCCCTCAGACGATATACTCACAGATAGAAATCAAATAAATTTGTAATACTGTTCCCCTGAATCGTCACAATATTCAACTACTGAACCTGTGCAACCTCCCCACAGCGCTTGCTCCGTTTCACAAGTTCACTCCATCATGACCCTGCCCCCAATGCGGAAGATGACCTTTTCGACGTGGCTATGACGTATAGGGAAAACTCAAGCCCGCACGGTTCAGTTTGAATCCGAGCGAACATCTTCAGTTTTACACATGAGCTAACTACTTTTCATATACTCTGCCCATATAAAAGGGGAAAATAATCTCTATATCATTCTTTTTAACACTAAGTCAACAGATGTATTATGCAAAATTGAAAGTAGTCCGTATGTTCGACAAACATCGAGTTTACTTTTTATGATGTCACTTTCGAGCGGGAATCGTGTCCAAATATCTGATTGGTGCATGGCTGGGATTTTAGTATGACCCAGAGAGGGGGTTGGGACAAGTGGTGTAGGTGTGTGGGTGGAGTTGTGTGTGTGTAACTCTTAAGTATATAACATAAGTGATTATTTTGCGTTAGCGGTTCGCTGTCTTAATTTCACGTCCTAAAGTCCAAAATCAAGAAAATAGAAACAAAAAATGAAAATATTTTTTTTATTTTATGATTCAGGGATTGGAACCCAAAAATCGGCATTGTTTTAATCTATAGTCCGACACTGTAACCATTCGATCAAACCGCTGTTAGAGTTTTTAACAGAAGGAATGATGTGCCGAATGGTGGTGCGCATTCCAAGGGTTATGGGATATTTCTAATTTGACATCTTTAACCAAAACGATTTTTCAGTATCATTAATGATTAAACCCATCGAATTTGAATATCTACGACTCGTTTCAGTTAAAGATGTCATACTTTACATATGAAGGGAATTCCCTCCAGGAATACAAGAGAAAAAAAAATAGCAAAAACAAACAAATGCCTATCCTCTAATACTCGTGATATGTTTTTGACTCCTCCCTTCTCGGCGAAAACTCAGAAAACGAAAATTCAGCATTTTGTCTCTCAAGCTAATAACTTAAGTTATAAGTATAAGTACCGTACACACAAGGAAATTATATTTTCGGTTTATAAACGCAACACACGGAGGAAAGATTTATGGTCAGACCGAACACCTCTTTACGTCTACAATCCAGAGACCAGTCCATCAGAACCTACTCAACGACTGTGTGTAGGGTGACGTATCCTCTCAGTAAAGGTACATCACCTTTCCTAATATGGCGGCAGGTCTGGCCAGATATATAAGACACTCAACAATAAACCTCTCAAAAGAAAAATTCAATGGATTCGACATGAATTACGTTTCGTGCCGATTCATAAATTCTTCTGAACGGAAGTGATGGCTGATATGTCAAGGCTATTTCGAAGTGGAACGGAGAAGTCGGCTTGTGCAGAAAGATGTCTAGCCATTCTATGAAATATCATCTTAACTCTTGGTTACGTACATGTATATTCTGCAAGATTGACCTTGATTGGCATCGGCTAGATATACGAATATACCGTAAATTGATTTAATTTTAAAGTTTTAAAATCAGTATTCTATAACACTTGTGTCTATAACAACTTGCCAACCGTGCAATTATTGAGTGTTTTAGCACGGCCGTGTAAAATGTACATGTGTCAAGTGCAGGTGTTCATTGAGAGATTCTATTTTACAAGGCGGGAGAGGAATGGGTCGTCTGCTTTATACAATCGAATAAACACACAAATAAATTACAAGATGGAATTTCTTTCTCAAGTTTAGCTGCTGTTTTCATAGTGAAACTGATTAACACACGACAGAAATAGACCTAAACCCAAGTTTGTTCCACAGAGCCTGGTTCATCTGACAGAATAACTCTCCATTTGAGAGACCACATACACTCGTCAACTGACATTGGCACAATGCCAAACTAGACGGGAGCATCGTGTCAGTATCAGTGGACGCGCTTTTTCCACAAAGGTTGTCAAAGTTTAAAATATCTTTTCAACCTTTCATTATAATCTTTGTTGATAATCAATTTTAGTAGTGCAATAGAACAGAAATAATGTTCTTATAGCCGTGCTCAATGGTTATTCGCTATAGGCTTTTCCACACTAACCATGCGTAAAATAACTATTGAGCACGCCTATAAAATCATTATTCCTAAAAAAAATTACCATCATGTAAAACATGATAATTTTGTTTATTTTATTTATTTTGGATAGTTTAATGTCAACTTCAGGTAGAATTAATAATGAATAATAATTGACAGTCGAAATGTCGCGGGGCGAAATGTCGTACTCTCTACTGACTACCGAAATGCCCTAGACTGAGATGTCGTGGACTGAAATGTTCCCGTAGCAGACTGAATGGTGACATTTCCTACCGTATATTTTGATATTCTCCGAGTCCATGAGTCCCACACACCAGGACTGGAAGCAAAGGAGTAGTAAAAGTAACACCCGAAAAGCTCCCTCAGGTGAGAAAATAAAGCCAAGATTTATTTCTTTATTTCTGCACAAAAAGGGTGTTTTATATTGTTGACACACAGACTCAAAACTGACGTAAAACGGGGTGGTCGACTGACATATGGAATTGGGTTTTCGCATATATTTTTGCATTGATTTTTTAAATATATCTAAAATATGACGCCTTGAACCAAAATGAATCTAATGCTTTCAAAGTCACCACATCTGTCATGATATTACATGGAACAATCATTTTGGTTCAAGGTGTCATATTTTAGATGTAAATGTATTTAAAAGTCCATGCTAATATGTATACCAAAAAGCCCCCGACAGACGAAAACTAGACTTTCAAACGTCAGTCGGTCCTGTTTTACGTCACTGTTGACCCTGCGAGTTAACAAAATAAAATCGAGTATTGTGTTTGTACGAAGTCAACCTTTTGTGAAGAATTAAAGTAATGAATTTTTGGCTAAACGTAACACCTAAGGAAGTAAATCATGTGTAAATAATCTTTTAAGCTTTGTTAATTATACCGGAACGACTGGTTTTCTATGTATTCATTTGTTCATTTACAAAGGGGAACAATCTAGATAAATGAATATCCTATCAACCTATCAACGTTCACCAAGTGTATATATCAGATCTTACTCTTTCAATTGAATTTGGCGTTCAGTGGCCTATAATCATGGCTTTGTGACATGTGGTCACTGCATTTGGCTTAATCCGTTGTTGTCGGGGAGTGGGGGCGGAGTCATCATAGGGTATTCTACTACTGCCGTGTTTGGGGTGCAGTCGACTGAGTCTACGAAAAAATGCCTCTATCTTCAACATCCCCTTCAAACCAAGGGGCAGATATATCATGATTGTTGGATGCCGGCGTTAATGTAAGACGATACGGTAAGCTCTCATAACGACATATACTAGATAAATATTAATTTATTCAGATTGTAAGGGCTTGCTTTGTGAATTGTTCCATTCAACTAGCGTTTAGACATAAGTTCGATGTAAGATGGTGTAATCATACCATCAAGTGTGATCATACCGTCCAATTGTGTACGGTACCCCATGTGAAATGTCACAAAAAATATACTCACATAAGCTTAAACAAGACGCAACTAATTTCCTATTATTTTAAGGATAAAACTATCGAAATAATAAAGACATGTATTCTCAACAATATATATCATATCGTGCTCCGTCTGTTGAGGAATACCAATATCCTATCACATTGACGCTCATACCAGATGCAGTCAGGTCGTGTGAACGCGCGCCTGCGTCACGATATCACAGCATTGCAAGCACCCAAGTCATCTTCTCACGTGGATTCTCCATTTGACATTGCTTGAAACCCATATTGCGGTGCGATAATCTTATACATTTCCAATAACAAATCGGCAAAAGTAGAGCCTCAATAAATAAAAACTACATCTAGCGCTTCAATCTTCAGTACACGAATAAATATGTTTGACAACTCAGAGACAATCTCTTTTACCGGTCCGACGCGGTCGCAGTGGCTAGATGACCTGGGCGTGCCCCAATTAGATATCACAAGCGAATCAGCTGTTCCAGGATGTTGGCACCGATTACCGCTGCGCATGATTTCCACGAGGACATCCCGGGAGGCACGTATGTCCGATTGAGACTGTCCATACTGAAGGCCCGTTGAAGAATATTGCCCACCATTGACGGGCTATCCGTCTCATCGACCTTGACCTTGTTAGCGGACGAAACCGATCTGCTGGCGCCGGGAATGATGCTTCTTGGAATGGTTATTATGGCCGATTCCATGCCGATGTCCGTCTGTGTAGAAGCTTCCTGAAAGGAAAAATCACAGCTGTAGATTAAAGAAGTCATTGTAAGCCACAGAACGACAATATTGAACAGGTACCCACTCAGTTATGGTTTTATATGTCTTAATGTTTTCATTTCCACTCCTCATATCAGAAAAAAACTGGTCTGGGTGTTAACAAGTATTCAGTATTCAGCAAGAGCTGCAATTTCGCCCTGTCGGTAAGTAGTATATAAAACACCGATTATTGAGAGAGAGGGTGATCACATCATGAGACGTCACGGATGACGTCACTTCCGGTCACGCGACTTCCGGGTAAAATGTCACTTCCAGGTCAAAGGTGACATCCGGTCACGTGATTTCAAATGTCACATCCGGGACAAAGGTCACTTTCGAGTCAAAGATCGCCGTGTGTGAAGAATATATTTAAAGAAATAAAACAAGGAAGAGTCATCTGCGCCTAAATACGACCTTAGTCAATTCAATTGCATGATATACAAGTCGGCGCTTGTCTGGGTATTTCCCTAGCCTTATAAGACGCCCAGCGGTTGCGCATTACACAAACATGGCGGCGACTGAAAATTGAGGAGGCCGTAGAAATTGTTGATAAAATGTTTCAAATGTCCTTTATATTATTACATGGCTACGCAGTCAATATCTTTAGTATTACCGCGAAATCTTTATCATGACTGTTTCGTCATCAATTCGGGTGATCTATAATTAGAACTGACGTAACGATTTGTTTTCCAGCAAAACCCCCGTACAATGTCGTGGCGTAGCATGACGTCATCGGGGACCAGCAAGTCTCAACATGTTTTATTCCGTGGTGTTAATGCATTGATACATACACGTCGTCGACAGGTTACTATTATTTACTAGCATGGTACAATCTCTCGCAAAATGCAAAAACATGCGCGTCCGTGCATGTACTTTACGACATGCGGCTAGCCGGCGCGCGTCGTCCGGGCTGTGACTGGTTGAATTTGTCACGTGATTCTCTAGTCTTAAAATAGATCTGCTTGTTGGAAGGAAGATGACACCAATATGTTGATTGGGTTGAATGTCCAAAATATGGCCTATGGATTCACACATCGATATCCTGGCAAATAATTCGAAAATTGCGCATTTAACATCGTGTTCAAAAAGAGATGTACCGAAAATAAAGAGCACAGAAAAAGTTTTTAAAAATAAATTAAACTATGTTCAGCATTTGACAATAAATGTTGAGACCTGTGAATTTCTCATCAATTAAACGTCGTTCAAACCCAGAGCAGTACTAAATTTGGCTGTATTTGCGGACCTCATATTTTCTATAATCTATACTGTGAAAAACAGTAGTTACGGCACATCAAAAACACTCTTAGGTGTTCCGTTAGTAAACCCCAAAATTATTTTGTTCAACTGTTCATAACAATTAGTTTGCGTTGTTACGTCTAAACGATAATTGAAAAACGCAACAGAAAGCTTTTGTGAAATCGAAGATTAACAAACAAATATGTATTTACAATACTAAAATCATATACAAATTAAGTTAGGTCAATACAGCAAATAAATGAAATATAGTCTTACTGTTCAATGCTATACCGGTGTATCTCTCACAGTCCGGATTAACGTGCAAATCTCTATGCAGTCCGTGCCGACACGCAGAAATCGCGTTCCTGTATTTTTATAGTCCACACCGCACAATTGTTGTCCAGTTTCCGTCAGTTCAATCAGGTAGATAATACAGCGGTCAAACACACAAGAGTAATCCAACAGGAATATACAATCCAGCAGTCAGTAATCTCAGGCAAAGGTAATGTCCAGTAGCACAATCTAATGCACCCACATAAAAGCCGTTTGAATCTCTCCCTCGATCACTAAACGTCGAGCTATTTATACTCTATCGGGCATTCGAGATAATTCTATCAAATCAAGAAACTTCCACCGGTACAGCAATGACGTATGATTTAACCCAGATACGATTACAACAACTTCTAGAAAGCTCGAAAATGATTAACCCACAAACAATATGTATACAAGCGTATAGATGTGCAGATGGCGCTGTGTAGATGTGTAGATGGCGCTGTGACCCAATTACCATCGTAATACGGGTCTTTTCGTAATTCGGCCATTTTAATTTACTTGCGATAAATCGGTCACGACAGCTTCGAGAGAATTCTAAGATTATAATCACAGAACAGAAGGTAACAAGTTTACCTCAGCTCTATTGTTCTAGAACTATCCACAGTGACCAATTTTATACTGCAATACTATGACACTCCCCTCTTAAAAGAAGAAAGTTTCAAACTTAGAACTTTCTTGACAATTCAAAACATTATTACAAAACAAAATCTATATTACAACAGCAAAAATGTTGACAAACATATGTACATCATATGCGAGACAAACAATCAGCGATCAAATTGTCCTTGCCCTTAATATGTTTGATTTCAATATTGTATTCTTGTAACACCAAACTCCATCTCAGCAATCTTTGATTTTTGCTTTTCATCTTACTTATGAAAACAAGTGGATTGTGCTCACTGAATACAGTAATTGGCAACGATGAAGAAGTAACATAAACATCAAAATGTTGTAAAGCCAATATCATTGCCAAATATTCTTCCCAATGGTAGAATAATTTCTCTGATGTTTGTCAAATTTACGTGAAAAATAGCATATTGAGTGATCTACACCATCTATACCTTCTTGTAACAAAACGGCACCAGTAGATGCAGCAACATCACTAGCATCCACAGCCAGTTTAAAAGGTGAATCAAAATCTGGTGCTGAAAGAACTGGCGCGCTCTTAAGTATGGCTTTCAGGTTTTCAAAAGCTGATTCACATTCATCGGTCCAAACAAAAGTTACTCTCTTTCTTGAGAGTCGAGTTAAAGGTTCAAAGGGACAAAATTTCTTGTAGTAACCAGCCATACCCAAGAAACGCATCAGTTGTCACTTACATGTTGGTCTTGGAAATAGCGAGATTGCACTGAACTTAGCATCTACAGGTTTCACCTGACCCTGACCTACAACATGACCCAAGAATGTCACACGTGCATGTCCAAATTCACTTTTTCCAAGGTTGACTGTCAGCTTGGCGTCACTCAGCCGATTGAACAGTGCGCGAATTCTCTGTAGATGATCTTCCCATGTATCGCTGTAGACAATGACGTCATCAGTGTAAGTCTCGCATCCTTCCAGATCGGAAGTAATACGGTTGATGAGTGTTAAAACGTGGCTGGAGAATTTTTCATTCCAAATGGCATAACTTTGTACTTTAACAGACCCTCCGAAGTGACGAATGCTGATATCTCCTTCGCACGATCTGTCAGTGGAACTTGCCAAAATCCTTTCAGAGGATCAAACTTTGATACGGACATGGCATTTCCCACTTTATCAATGCAATCGTCAATGCGTGGAATAGGGAATGTGTCTGTTTTGGTCAATGTGTTCACCTTTCTGTAGTCAGTACACATCCTGTAACTGCCATCTGGCTTTGGAACGAGGATACAAAGTGAACTCCAGTTACTATTACTTGGTTCAATGAAGTCATTGTCCAATAAATACTGAATCTCTTTTTTCAGGTAGTTTTGTTTAATGGGATTCAAACGATATGGGTGCTGCTTTACTCGATTAGAATCTCCGACATCGACGTCATGTGAAATTGTATCAGTCCGAGTAGAAATGCCGGGAAACAAATGTTCATATTGACTGAGCAGAGTTCAAAGTTCTTCCTGACGCGCTGGCTTGAGATAATACAACTTGGAATCCAAATTAAGTAGTAGTTCTATAATTCGCCGCTGTCATGGGCTTTTCACAAGTTTCATTAGTGTCAGGGTCAGAACTAACTACATTTACAGGGTGTACAGTACTGTTAGTGCTATCTCTGTCTAGGTATAACTTTAACACGTTTACATGACACAACTGTCAGGAGTCTGAATTACATAATTAAGGTCACTTAATTTCTTTTCAATGACATAAGGACCATACTATCTAGCCTTAAGTGGATTACCAGGAATAGGCAGAAAAGCCAGTACCTTCTCACCAGGTTTGAAACTTCGTTGAAGGGCATGTTTATCATAGGTTATTTTCATACCTTTTTGTGTTGTCTTTAAATTTGACATGGCCAAATCACGTGCTTTAGTCAACCTGGTGCGAAAGTCCGACACATATTGTAAGAGACTACATGAGTCAAGATCACTGTCTAGGAACTTGTCCTTTAGCTGTTTAAGTGGTCCTCTAACTGTATGACCAAAGACTAATTCAAATGGACTGAAGCCTAAAGACTCTCTGACAGCAAACAATAAAAATGTATGCTTTCATCCCAGTCTTTCTCAGTGTCAAAACAATAAATCATAATCATGTTCTTTAATGTCTGGTGGAATCTTTCTAATGCGCCTTGGCTTTCTGGGTGGTATGCAGATGATTGTACTGCTTTATTCCCAATTCATGCATGACTTGTTGAAAGATTCCTGACATGAAATTAGATCCCTGATCAGACTGAACAGACTGGGGTAGGCCGACAAGTGTGAAAAACTTAACTAAGGCCTTAACAATAGTTTTTGCCTTAAAATTCCGTAAAGGAATGGCCTCAGGGAACCTTGTTGAAGCACACATGATTGTTAACATGTATTGATTGCCTGACTTTGTTTTTGGTAATGGACCAACACAATCTATAATCACCCTACTAAAGGCTTCCCCAAATGCAGGGATTGGTTGTAGAGGGGCCTTTGGTATGGTTTGGTTAGCTTTTCCTATCATTTGACATGTGTGGCATGACCTACAAAATTCGGCATCATCTTTCTTTAAATTTGGCCAATAGAAATGATTTAGAATTTTGTTTTATGTTTTGTTAACACCTACATGGCCTGAAAGAGGTGTTTCATAAGCTAGTCTGAGGATATCTGAACGATATGACTTTGATACCACAGTCTGATACTTAACTGCCCACTCATCATCAAGTGACACATCTGGCGGTCGCCATTTGCGCATAAGAACACCATTCTTACAAAAGTAACACACAGGCTCTTGAGTTACATCACACTCATCTACTGCCCTGTCAAACAACTTGGAAATGTCCTTGTCACTATGCTGTTTATTAACCAGCTGCGAGTTTGAAATTTTGTCATTAGAACATTCCAATTTGCTATCAAAATGTGGCTTATGAGCCTCATCATTTAAACACACAAAAGTGTCAGCCAAACAAACGTCATCGATGACGTCATCTTTAAGAGACTTTTCAGACACCTCAGCCAATTTACTCATGGCTCTAGTAACTGCACAAGCAGGATACAAACTTTGAATTTCGTCTTCAACTGGATCATGAACAATCGGGTTAACCTCGACCGTATCCCCCGCAAGATCATTGCCAAGAAGTAAATGAACACTCTCAAATGGTAAACTACCTTTAATACCCACCGTAACAGGCCCAGAAATCAAGTCGTAGGACAGATGAACGTTATGGAGCGGAACGGGTGTATAATTTACAGAATCTACCCCTTTAATCAGGACATTACTGCCTGCAGATGAAAAATCAGAAAACGGCAAAATATCTGCCAACAAAAGAGACTGGGATGCACCCGTGTCTCGAAAATCTTCACAGGAGTAGCACTAGAAAAATCACTTGAAAGTGACACAAAACCGTTGTGGATAAATGGTTCAAAAATCTCCATAACAGGATTTAAAAAACTGTCAACCTTATCCTTGATAGAACTAATAGGAACAGTGTCCCTGGCCATCTTAACGTCATATAAACTATGAACGTCACTAACCTGCTTGGGTAAAAATCTTGAAGTGAGGAAACCACTAGGCTTATGAAAGGCTTGATCTTGTTTTCTTTTCAATTTAAGACAATCAACCAATAAATGGCCGTCCCTCTTACAATAGCTGCAAACGGGAGACTTAGTTTGAGTGTTAAAAATGGGTGACTGAGACTTTGTGTTTGACCTTTGACCTTTGTAACTGGGGTTAAAAGTTTTAAGCCTTGAGAAAGAACTGGATTTGTTACCTTAGATTTTAGACTGGAATGAACTTGGCTTAACAGCATTGACAAATGATAATTTGTGTGTCAGAACGTATTCATCAGCAAATCGGGCTGCTTCGTCTAAAGTGTTGGCATTCTTTTCATCAAGACATGTTCTAATATCACCATGGATACACCTTTTAAATTCCTCTACCAGCATAAACTAAGGTTTTCAAAGTTGTTGTCAATTTTAACCGAAGCACACCACCTATCAAATAACTGTTCTTTTGAACGAGCAAATTCTGAGTCTGAGAGTTTCCTTTTTCGCAACTACGAAACTTTTGTCTGTAGGCTTCAGGAACTAATTCATAACCTTTAAGAATTAAATCCTTCACTATATCATAATTTGATGCTTGCTCTACCGTCAGTTGAGTGTAAATGTCCCTTGCCTTTCCGATCAAAACACTTTGAAGAAGTAAACTCCAATTTTTTTTTGGCCAGTTTAAATTTTCAGCAATTTTCTCAAAATGCAGAAAATATTGATCAACTTCTTTTTCCTGAAATGGTGGGACGAGACGTATTCGACGAGCTGCATCAAATTTTGATTGTGATTGTACAGGTGTATATGTAGGAGGACTTGTTCGCGACTGTAATTCCAAATGCTTCAATTCTAACTGAAACTGTCTTTTTTTCTCTTTCTCTCTTTCCTCTTTTTCTAACTTTTCTCTCTAATTCTTTGTCCTTTTCTAACTTTTCTCTCGCTAACTGAAACTGTCTTTCTTTCTCTTCTCTTTCTCTCTCTAACTCTAATTTCTTTAATTCCAGCTGATTTTACAATTCTAATTTCTTTATTTCCAAATAATCAGCTGTTTCCTCAGTTAAATCAAAATCACTTTCATCCCAAAGTTGTTTGCCAACAAAATGTTTAATAATGAGTTTCTTAATTTCTGGCTTTCTTCAAGATATTTTAACTTGTAGGATTTTACACAGCGCGAACAAATCCTCTTTGCGTAGTTCGTCCAATTCCTCCTGACTAGGCTTTGAAACAAACTGTGCTGGGTCAAATAACATGCTGATAATATACTACTCCTCGACTTCACAAATTCAGACAATGTATCAATTCAGAACTATGTTGCAAAGCTGGAATGTAAACAAAGCTCGCGGGCAGGCCCCCAATTTCTGTTACGTCTAAACGATAATTGAAAAATGCAACAGAAAGCTTTTGTAAAATCGAAGATCAACAAACAAATATTTATTTACAATACTAAAATCATGTACAAATTAAGTTAGGTCAATACAGCAAATAAATGAAATATAATCTTACTGTTCAATGCTATACCGGTGTATCTCTCACAGTCCGTATTAACGGGCAAATCTCTATGCAGTCCGTACCGACACGCAGAAATCGCGTTCCTGTATTTTTATAGTCCACACCGCACAACTGTTGTCCAGTTTCCGTCAGTTCAATCAGGTAGATAATACAGCGGTCAAACACACAAAAGTAATCCAACAGGAATATACAATCCAGCAGTCAGTAATCTCAGGCAAAGGTAATGCCCAGTAGCACAATCTAATGCACCTACATAAAAGCCGTTTGAATCTCTCCCTCGATCACTAAAAGTCGAGCTATTTATACTCTATCGGGCATTCGAAATTATTCTATCAAGTCAAGAAACTTCCACCGGTACAGCAATGACGTATGATTTAACCCAGATACGATTACAACAACTGCTGGAAAGCTCGAAAATGATTAACCCACGAACAAGTACCCCCCCCCCCGCCCAGCCAGGTAGGGTTAAGATAGGGCATTAAGCCGTAACGACGGGCATCGCTGCATTTCTATGAATTGGGGTCAATTCCATGGGATATCTAGACCCAGCAGAGCTTCTGGGCTATTTCGACAGCGGGCTGGAGCGTTAAGCTAGGCGTTGGCGGGCTTTACTGTGTTACGTCCGTAAAAGCAAACGTATCCCGAAGACGTGCACACTCGACATTTAAATGAATAAGGATACGTCTAACGCACAAGAGCGAAAATGGCCGAAGGTTGACGCAACACCGAATGACGGCTTCTGACTGGACAAAATCAGCCGAGTATAGGCTACTATGATGACGTCACTGGCACGCGCTGGAAAGTGGCAAACAATACAAGCGGTCGATAAATTTAACACACATACCTTTGTATTCCACACGAAAAATGTTTTCATGTACAGTCCGTGTTTTCAGTTTTCAGTGAGCCCAAGAATTCCATGCACCCTATGTACAGATGGAGATACGATAGACTCGCCGTTATCATACGGGTAATTCGGCCCTAGGCCGCCATTTGTTTTTCTACCGATGTTATGAAAACGTAAAGTTCATGCACGGACGGGCATGTTTTTCCTTTTGCGAGAGATTGTACCATGCCATTAAACAATAATAACGTATCGACAAGGTGTATGTATCAATGCATTCGCACCACGGAATAAAACAAGTTGAGCCTTACTGGTCCCCGATGACGTCATGCTAGGCCGCGACATTGTGCGGGGGTTTTGCGGGGAAAAGCCCTGTTCTATTTATAGATCCTCACGTCAGTTCTATTTATAGATCACCCGTATTGATGACGAAACCGTCATGTTAAAAATTTCACGGTAATACTAAGATAATGACTGCGTAGCCATGTAATAATATAAAAGAGTGTAGTCTAACTCCCAATGTATTCATGCGGTCACGTTTTTCGTGGCTAAACTGATCGACTGAATACCCAGTGGCAGATATCTCTTGCTTATTTTATTTCTTTAAATATATTCTTCACACATGTTGACGTTTGACCCGAAAGTCACGTGACCGAAAGTGACCTTCGACCCGGAGGTGACCTTTGACCCGGAAGTCACGTGACGTCATCGCCCTCACCCTAAATAATTGGGAATCTATATTTAATGTACTACTTCGGTATAACTTTCTCCTATCGGTGTAACGCCATCATGTCGGTATGACGTCGAGTCGTGTAACGTCGTCATGCCTGTGTAACATCCTCCTCTCGGTGTATTGTCCTATCGTGATAACTTAACATCTCAGGATGTGATAACGTAACGTCTCAGGATGTTAGTCCGTGTAATGTCGTCCTGTTGGTATAACGTTGTTCTATCGGTGCCACCTGTCGTGTAACTTTCTCATGTCTGTGTAACATCACCCTGTCAGGTGTAATGTCCTATCGTGATAACGTAACGTCCGTATAATCTCGTCCTGTCGGTATAACGTTCTTATATCGCTGAACATCATCATGTCGGTATAACGTCCTCCTGTCGTGTAACGTCCTCCTGCCGGCGTAACATCTGTCTGTCGTGTAACATCATCATGCCTGTGTAAAATTCTCCTGTCGGTGTAATGTCCCCCTATCGTGATCACGCAAGGAAAAGGTTATGTGGTTATCTGTGTTCAAGACTTCCATGTGTTCTACATACCCATGATGTTAAATGAACAACAATAAAAGCGTGACTTAAACTCTAGAACCTTCTGCTGAAAACTGAATATTGTTGATCCAATGATAAATTGTGAGTGTTTTGTATCATCTATTTTTGTCTCTCATTCTTACGGGCATTTCTTGCTCCCTCGATAACATGTTCCACGTCATTCACGCAATCGCAGACCTTCATGTACTGTCATAGTATTGCAGTATAAAGTTAGACACTGAAGATAGTTTTAGAATAATGGAACTGATATAAACTTGTTTGAGTTCTATTATCGTCGTCGATATTTCTAGAATGATAGACCTGAGGTAAACATGTTTACGTTCTGTTGTATTCATGGAATTCTCTCGAAGTTGTGACCGACTTGTCGCAAGTAAATATTGACTATTGCAAATGGCTGCTCTGCGTACAGCCCCGTATGACCTGAGGGGTTGGTGCATAGCGCCATCTGTACATGCATCGGGAGCCCCGTATGACCTGAGCGGTTAGCGCGGAGCGCCATCTATACATATAGATTTTCATTGCATTCAATATTAGACATTCTTGAAGTTTCTGGAATGAGAAAGCACTTGTTTATGTGGGTTGATTATGTCGAACTTTCTCGTAGCTGTTATAATTGTATTTGGGTAAATTATACGTCACTGCTCTACCGGTGGCAGTTTCTAGTTTCGGTAGAATAATCTCGAATTCCCGATAAAGTATAAATTGCTCGAAGTTTAGTGATCGTGAAGGAGATTCAGACGGTTTTTATTTGGGTGCATAAGATCGTGTTACTGGACATTACCGTTACCCGAGATTATACTGACTGCTGGATTATATATTCCTGTTGGATTACTCTTGTGTGTTTGGCCGTTGTGTTATCTACGTAATTGTACTGACGGAAACTGGACAACAGCTGAGCGTTGTGGACTATAGAAATACAGGAACGCGATTTCTGCATGTCGTCACGGACTGTATAGAGATTAGCACGTTGATACGGACTCGGAGAGATATACCGGTATAACATTGAACAGTAAGACTTTATTTGACATTTATTTGCTGTATTGACCTAACCTAATTTGTATATGATTTTAGTATTGTAAATAAATATTTGATTGTTTATCCTCGACTACACAAAATCTTTCTGTTGCGTTTTTCTATTATCGTTTAGACGTACCAGTACCATGCTGGTAGCTTAGTCTCTGACCTATATGTACCCTGATAGCGCAGTCTCGAATCTGACCTAAATATGTAATGAGACACTCATCCTTGCTCGTACAAGCTCAGTCGGTAAGGGGCTGGATTCGTAAACCAGATGTTGGGTAGAGGGGTTTGGTTTAATGCCACATTCAAGATTATTGCACTCCAGAGGTTGAGTGATCGAATCCCGGACGGGCTTTGGTGCCGTGACCACTGGTTCATTAAGCGAACAGCTCTGGATCAGAGAACCTGGTTGATTTTCGGAATGGGAGAAGATTTAGGTGGGGTGGAGTGTAACAAGAGACGCTCACCAAGTGCTAATACTAGCATGTAGCTAGAGGGAATTTCCTTTAGATCAGTAGGTAGAGCGCTGTGTTAGTAAGAGTTCTCCTCGTCCTTTGCGCATGCACCCTGATAGCTCATTCTCTGATCTACATGTACTCTGATAAGTCAGTTTTTCACTTACATGTACCCTGGTAACTCAATCTCTGACCTACATGTACCCTCATAGCTCAGTCTCTGACGTACATTTACACCGATAGCTCACACAAAAGAATATTTGTTAGTGACGAGGTTTACATCATAAACTGTAAGCCTGTTTTTTTTTGTCGCGATTGACCAATCAGAATTGAGAAAGAAGCGAACCATCATCTCGCTGTGCCGGGTTGAATGGACAGTCAGGTTGGATTTTTGAATCGCTCGGCAACGGTATAAAGTTGCATAAATTTACTAATTTGACGACGGGAATATATAGAGTGACAATTGTAGAATATGCCGATGTATTTTGTTTGGAGGTAAACCGTTTATTTCTCGTTTCACCCAAAGTGCGTTTCAGACCTTGATGTATTTTTATATAAAGCATGGGGTTATATATAGAGACCCTACATGTGCCCTTATATCTCAGTGTCTGACCTACATGTACCCTGTTAGTCCAGCCTCTCACCTACATGTACCCTGATAGCCCAGTCTCCCACCTACATGTACACCGATAGCTCAGTCTCTCACCAAAAGTACCCCGATAGCTCGGTCTCTCTGACCCTATATGTACGCAGCTGATAGCTCATTTGTCTGACCTACATGTACCCTGTTAGCTCAGTATCTGATCTGTATGTACCCTGATAGTCCAATCTCTGATCTGTATGTATCCTGATATCTCAGTCTCCGATCTACATGTATCTCGATAGCTCAGTCTCTCAACTACATGTCCCACGATAGCTCAATCTCTGATCAGTCTCTGGATTACATGTACCCTGATAGATGTCTGTTACATACATGTACCCTGATAGCTCAGTCTCTGATCTAAAAGTACCACGATAGACCAGTCGCTGTCCGACATGTACCATGATAGCTCATAATCTCATGTACATGTACCCTGATAGCTCATTCTCTCACCTACATGTACCCAGATAGCTCAGTCTGTGATCAGTCTCTGACCTACATGTACCATGATAGCTCCGTCTCTGTCCTACATGTACCCTGATAGCTCCGTCTCTGACCTACATGTACCCCGATAGCTCAGTCTCTGACCTACATGTGCCCTGATAGCTCAGTCTCTGACCTACATGTACCCTGATAGCCCCGTCTCTCACCTACATGTACATCTATAGCTCAGCTCTGACCTACATGTACTCCTATAGCTCAGTCTCTGACCTACATTTGCCATGACAGCTCAGTCTCTGACCTACATGTATCCTGTTGTTCCAGACTCTCACGTACATGTACCCTAATAGCTCATTCTCTCACCTGAATGTACACCGATAGCTCAGTCTCTCACCCAAAAAGTACCCCGATAGCTCAGTCTCGCTCACCCTATATGCACGCAGCTGATAGCTCATTATCTGACCAACATGTACCGAGTTAGCTCAGTCTCTGACCTACATGTACCCTGATAATTCAGTCTCTGACCTACATGTACCACGATAGCTAATTCTCAGACCTACATGCACCCTGATAGCTCATTCTGACCTACATATACATTGATTGCTAAGCCTCTGATCAGTCCTATCTACCTGTACAATGATAGCTCCGTCTCTGATCTACATGTACCACGATAGCTCATTCTCTGACCTACATGTATGTCCCCGGATAGATCAGTCTCTGATCTACATGTACCCTGATAGTTCAGTCTCTGACCCACGTGCACCCCGATAGCGCAGTCTCTAAATCAGTCTCTGACCTGCATGTACCCTGATAGCTCAGTCTCTAATCGACATGCACCCCCGATAGTTCAGTCTCTGATCTACATGTACCCTGATAGCGCAGTCTCTCACCTTCAAGTACCCCGACAGCTCAGTCTCTGGCCTTATATGTACCCAGCTGACAGTTCATTCACTGACCTTCATGTAACCTGAAGGCAAAGTCTCTGACCTACATGTACCCTCAAAGCTCAGTCTCTGAACTAGATGTACCCAGCTGAGAGCTCAGTCTCTCAGCTACATGTACCCCGATAGCTCTTTCTCTCACCTACATGTTCTCTGATAGCGGTCTCTGTCCCACATGTACCTTAATAGCAGTGTCTGACCTACATGCACCCTGATAGCTCAGTCACCTACATTCATTCGGATAGTTCAGTTTCTCCGTTACATGTACCCTGCTAGCTCAGCCTCTCGCATACATGTACCCTGATAGCTCAGCCTCTCACATACATGCAACCCAATAGCTCAGTCTCTGACCTACATGTACCCCGATAGCCCAGTCTCTGACCAACATGCTCTCTGATGGATCAGTCTCTGACCAACATATACCCTGATAGCTCTGCCTCTCACGTACATGTACCCGGATAGCTCAGCCTTTCACATAAATGTACCCCGATAGCTCAGTCTCTCACCTACATGTACCCTGAATGCTCAATCTCTCACCTACATGTACCCTGATAGCCTAGTCTCTCACCTACATGCATCCCGATAGCTCAGTCTTTGGTCTACATGAAGCCTGATAGCTCAGCCTGTGACCCACATGTACCCTGATAGCTCAGTCTATCACTTACATGTACCCTGATAGCCCAAACTCTCACTTACATGTGTCCTGAAAGCTCAGTCTCTCACGTACAGATATCCCGATAGCACAGTCTGTCAACTGCATGTACCCTGATATCCCAGTCTCTGACCTACATGTACCATATTAGCTCAGTCTCTGTCCTACATATACCCTGATAGCTCAGCCTCACACATACATGTACCCAAGTAGCTATCTCTGACCTACATGTGCCCCGATAGCATGGTCTCTCACCTACATGTGTCCTGATAGCCCAGTCTCTCACGTACAGATATCCCGATAGCACAGTCTGTCAACTGCATGTACCCTGATATCCCAGTCTCTGACCTACATGTACCATGTTAGCTCAGTCTCTGTCCTACATATACCCTGATAGCTCAGCCTCACACATACATGTACCCAAATAGCTGTCTCTGACCTACATGTGCCCCGATAGCATGGTCTCTCACCTACATGTACCCTGATAGCCCAGTCTCTAACCTACATGTACCCTGATAGCCCAGTCTCTCACTTACATGTGCCCTGATAGCTGTCTCAGACCTACCTGCACCTTGATATTCCATCCTCTCACTTAAATGTACCTGGCAGCCCAGTCTTTCATCTACAGGTGCCCCTATAGCTGATTCTCTGATCAGTCTCTGACCTACATGTACCCTGATAGCTCGTCTCCCAACTAGATGTACCCTGATAGCTTGGTCTGTCACCTACATGTACAATGATAGCCCAGTCTTTCATCTACATGTACCCCTATAGCTGAGTCTCTGATCAGTCTATGACCTACATGTACCCTGATAGCTCATCTCCCAACTAGATGTAACCTGATAGCTTAGTCTCTGACATACATGTACCTCAATAGCTGAGTCTCTGAACTACATGTACCCTGATAGCCCAGTCTTTCACCTACATGTACACTGATAGCTCAGTCTTTCATCTACATGTACCCCTATAGCTGAGTCTCTGATCAGTCTCTGACCTACATGTACCCTGATAGCTCAGTCTCCCAAGTAGATGTACCCTGATAGCTTTGTCTCGCAACCACATGTTCCCCGATAGCGCAGTACCCTGCTAGATCAGCCTCTCGCATAGATGTACCCTGACGGCCCAGCCTCTCACATACATGTACCTCAATAGCTCAGTCTCTGACCTACATGTACCCAATAGCTCAATCTCTTACCTACATGTAGCCTGATAGCTCAGTCTCTAGCCTACATGTGCTCTTATAGCTTAGCCTCTTGCATACATGTACCATAACAGCACATGCCTATCACATACATGTACACCGATAGCTCAGTCTCTGACCTAGATGTACCCTTGTAGGTCAGTCTCTGACCTACATGTTACCTGATAGCCCAGTCGCTGACCTACATGTACCCCGATAGCTCACTCTCTGACTTATATGTACCCCGATAGCTCAGTCTCTGACCTTCATGAGCCCTGATAGCTCAGCCTCTGATCTACATGTACCCTGATAGCCCAACCTCTCCCCTACATGTACCCTGATAGCCCAGTCGCTCAACTACATGTACACTGATAGCTCAGTCTCTCACCTCCATGTACCCCGATAGCTCAGTCTCTCACCTTCATGTAACCTGAAGGCTCAGTCTCTGACCTACATGTACCATCAAAGCGCAGTCTCTGAACTAGATGTACCCAGCTGAGAGCTCAGTCTCTCAGCTACATGTACCCCGATAGCTCTTTCTCTCACCTACATGTTCTCTGATAGCTGTCTCTGTCCCACATGTACCTTAATAGCAGTGTCTGACCTACATGTACCCTGATAGCTCAGTCACCTACATTCATTCGGATAGCTCAGTTTCTCCGTTACATGTACCCTGCTAGCTCAGCCTCTCGCATACATGTACCCTGATAGCTTAGCCTCTAACATACATGCACCCCAATAGCTCAGTCTCTGGCCTACATGTACCCCGATATCCCAGTCTCTCACCCACATGCTCTCTGATAGATCAGTCTCTGACCAACATATACCCTGATAGCTCTGCCTCTCACGTACATGTACCGGGATAGCTCAGCCTTTCACATAAATGTACCCCGATAGCTCAGTCTCTCACCTACATGTACCCTGGATGCTCAATCTCTCACCTACATGTACCCTGTACCTAGATGCACCCTCATAGCTCAGTCTCTCAACCACATGTACCCTGATAGCTCAGTCTCTCAACTACATCTACCCCGTTAGCTCAGTCTCTAACCTACATGTACCCTGATTGCTCACTCTCTGACCTACATCTACCGTGATAGCTCAGTCTCTCAACTGCATGTAACCTGATAGCTCAGTCTCTGAATTACATGTACCATGATAGCTCAGTCTCTGAACTACGTCTGCTCTGCTAGCTCAATCTCTCACGTACAAGTACCTTGATAGGTCAGCCTCTCACACACATGTACTCTTATAGCTCAGTCTCTGACCTACATGCACCCTGATAGCTCAGTCTCTGACATATATGTGCTCTGATAGCTCAGTCTCTGGCCCACATGCACCCTGATAGCAGTGACTGGTCTACATGTACCTTGATAGCTCAGTCTCTGACCTTCGTGTACCCTGGTTGCTCAGTCTCTGACCGACATGTAATTGATAACTCAGGCTCTGACCTACAAATAATCTGATAGCTCAGTCTCTGACCTACATGTACACTGATAGCTCAGCCTCACAAATACATGTACCACGATAGCTCAGTCTCTGACCTAAATGTACCCAGGTAGCTCAGTCTCTCAACCAGATGTACCCTGATAGCTTAGTCTTTCACCTACATGTACCCTTATAGCCCAGTCTCTGGCTTACACGTGCCCTGATGGCTCTCAGACCGACCTGCACCCTGATAGCCCATCCTCTCACCTACATGTACCCCGGCAGCTCAGTCTTTGACCTAGATGCATCTTTATAGCTCAATCTCTCAACTACATGATAGCTCAGTCTCTGGCCTACATGTAACCTGATAGCTCAGTCAGTCAACTAGATGTAACCTGATAGCTCAGTCTCTCAATTACATGTACCCCGATAGCTTAGTCTGTCAACTACATGTACCCTGATAGCTCAGTCTCTCAACTACATGTACCCTGATAGCTCAGTCTCTCACATGTACCCTGATAGCTCAGTCTCTCAACTAGATGTGCCCTGATAGCTTAGTCTCTCAACTACATGTACCCTGATAGCTCAGTCTCTCAACTGCATACACCCTGATAGTTCACACTCTCACTTACATGTACCCTTACAGCTCAGTCTCTCACATACATGTACCCTGACAGCTCAGTCTGAACTTCATGTACCCTGATAGCTCAGTCTCTCAACTAGATGTACCCGAATAGCTTAGTCTCTCAACTACATGTAGCGTGATTGATCAGTCTCTATTACACATTTTGCTGAGAAGCAACAGGAACTTGATACTGTGATATCTAGCACTGTAATACCACTTGTCTTTATTGCACTATGTAAGCGTCCTGTCTGTGTCTTGTGCACTGTCCTCGGTGTTTTATAGGGTGGATGGAGGGTGTCTGGTTCCATGGTGCTTCAAAGATTTCTTCTTTGAAGCAGCAGGAACACAACTGGGCTGGGTGGTGCTTAGTTGGTTCGTCGTGATATAGCTGAAATATTGTTGAAAGCGACGTTAAATTCTATTCACTCACTCACTCTCTATTACATGTACACTGATAGCTCAGTCTCTCACTTACATGTACCCCGATAGCTCAGTCTCTGACCATATGTACCCCGATAGCCCAGTGTTTGACCTACATGTGCCCCGATAGCTCAGTTTTTCACTTACATGTACCCTGATAGCTCAGTCTGACCTACATGTACCCTTATAGCTCAGTCTCTCAACTAGATATACCCTGATAGCTTAGTCTCGACTATTTGTACCCTGATAGCTCAGTCTCTCAATTACATGTACACTGATAGCTCAGTTTCTCACCTACATGTACCCTGATAGCTCCGTCTCTCAAATGTTCCCTGATAGCTCAGTCTCTGACCTACATGTACCCCGATAGCTCAGTCTCTGACCTACATATTCCCTGATCGCTCAGTCTCTGGTCTACATGTACCCTGACAGCCCAACCTAGCATCTACATGTACACTGATAGCTCAGTCTCTCTCCTACATGTACCCTGATAGCTCAGTCTCTGACCTACATGTACCCTGGTAGCTCAGTCTCTAACTTAAATGTACCCTGATAGCCCAGCGTCTCACCTACATGTAACCTGATAGCCCGGTATCTCACATGCATGTACCCTGACAGCTCAATCTCTGATCTACACGTACCCTGAAAGCTCAGCCTCTCCCCTACATATACCCTGATAGACCAGCCTCTCACCCATATGTGCCCCGATAGCTCAGTCTCTGATCAGTCTCTGACGTGCTGTGGGAGACACAATACGAGAGGCTGTAGAGATACCACCCGAAAAGCCTGACCGGTTGCGATCTTGTTAGATCTCATCAGCGGCTATTCTAGTTGCAAAAAAGAGCTATATAAACCCTGGTGTCCGGGTGTGTCCGGTTGGGACCCGGATCTGAAATCTGATTGGATAAGAGAGCGTGTCCGGGTGGTGTCCGGTTGTGTCCGGGTGGAGTCCGGGTAGTGTCCGGGTGGAGTCCGGGTGGTGTCCGGGTGTGTCCGCGAGGTGTCCAGGTGTTGTCCGTGTGGTGTCCGGGTGATGTCCGGGTGTGTCCGGGAGGTGTCCGGTTAGACTCCGGGTAGTGTTCCGATGGCAATCAGAATGACAAGGGTCTATTTGGTTAAAATGAAAAACGACATGTGTGTCCAGAAGCTCGCGATGAGTTAGGTGCACAAGTGAGAGTGCCCTATGGAAGAATCAGAACAAGGCAATGAAAACAGATACATTGCACGATGTTTTTTCCTGTTGTGAGACGATACCTGAACGACAGAGAGACCAAACAAACAAATGTTTATTGGTAACGTAGCGACGAGCTCATTCTGACCGTGGAGCAGAGACATCATGGCATCGTGGCGCCGAAAATCGCTACGGACATCCTTCCGATTATCGGAAACTGCACAACGCAGTAGTGAAGAAGGTAAGACACGATTGCCAACAGGACTCACCCGCTGCATCGACAAACGTAGCCCTCCGCCTTCACTCCTTCTAAAATGCTCACCACTAATTGGTCTCCAACACGAGGCCTTTATGAGACAAAGGCAGGACAAATTGAACAACACCAGTCTCCAACTTTGCACTCTTCTCAGGGACCATCTGGGCACTACCAAAGTACCCACCCGCATCAACGAGAGAGATTGAGTCTAGTCTCGTATCTCCCCTCACTTACACATCTGACTTACATGTACCCTGATAGCTCAGTCTCTGACCTACATGTACCCCGATAGCGGTCTGTCACATACATGTACCCCGATAGCTCATTCTCCCACCAACATGTACCTGATAGCTCACTCTCTGACCTACATGTACCCCGATAGCGGTCTGTCACATACATGTACCCTGATAGCTCAGTCTCTGATCAGTCTCTGGCCTACATGCACCCTGATAGCTCCGTCTCTATCCTACATGTACCCTGATAGCTCCGTCTCTGACCTACATGTACCCTGATAGATCAGTCTCTGATCTACATGTACCCTTATAGCTCAATGTCTGACCTACATGTACCCTGATAGCTCACACAAAAGAATATTTGTCAGTGACGAGGTTTACATCACAAACTGTAAACATGTTTTCTGTATTGCTATAAAATACTTTAGCCTCACCCTTCCTTAAACGCGTGGACTAGCTCAGAAATGCAGATCAATACAGTTTGGACATTGCCACGTGTAACCAGAGCCCATTGTGAACTGATTAATGTACATGCAGCATCTGTCTGTAATTAGTTGTCAACAATCCAATATCAATGCCTATCTTTAGAATTACGGCATTGAATTATGGATTCGAGCAATTTACAGTACTTAGCAGAAACGCTGTCTCTTATGATATTACTAACGATTTATCGATATTTTTTTCAGAAAACACATGACCTCCAGCCGTGTTTATTTTGCCATAGAGACGACGACGCTATTAAAGTCTAATGTTAAGATAGAAAATAATCCTTTAGGTTCATTATTGCGTTCCAATTCACTTTTTATATATCTGGAAGAATTTTCATAACCGGTCAATATCGAGGTCGCACTCAAAACATACTGTACATGCAGATGACTATGGTAGGCCATCCCTGCCATAATTCGTTTCGTTGAACATATACCAATGTATTGAAATTATAGTTTCAATACATTGAAAATCAACCAATCGTAAGCTCCGAAATTCAATGTATTGAAAATGTACTATCAATACATTGAAAATCAACCAACCATAAGCCCCGAATTTCAATGCATTGAAATTGTAATATCAATGTATTGAAAATCAGTCAACTACATGTTTCCATTTTCAATGCATTGAAAGTCAGTCAATAAAACGAGGTTTTTCTTGGTAGATGCCCTATACTGGCACAATATAACATCGGATTACAAATATTGCAAAAAAATGATGAATGTTTCCTTCTTTATCAAGCTTGATTCATATATGTCGGGAACTCACATAACCTGATCGGGAGTCCCCAATCACGCGAAGACATTTACGACATTACCGGTGTGACAGAAACGGTGGTCCCTCAGATATGAGTGTCGGCTTGCTATGCTTTAACCCAGCCCGGACACATCTGAAAAGGGTCACTTGGATATCAGATCCCGCCCTAGGTTAACAAGTGAGAAATGACTACATTGTAGTCAAAACCTGCGGCAGTGGCAATAATACAGTGAAAGACATATCAGCGGAGGTAGTGGTAATTGTAGAAAAAAGTGCCATCTGCAAGTGTTTTCATGCCAAGGGAAGTAATTTTCAACTTCTAACCCACAATTGTAGGAATTGACTAATAGGTTTGATACCATATATATATATTCACTTTCCCGTTCAAATTTCGACAATTTTGACTGGTCCGTGCCGTCTATACTGAATTGACAGACGAAGTCACAATGATCGCTTTGGCAATGTCTTGGTACAAGTATCGTGTATTCCAAGTTTCAAAACATTCGGTTCAGCCGTTGATTTTTGCAAATGAAAAAGGCTTTCAAATATTTGGAAATCCAAACAAATTTCAAGGATTTAGTCATAGCGCGAACATCTACACTCTTCAGTCTCCCTTCTCGCTTACTTTGCCGAGCAAAATGAAAAATTTATATTTCCTTCAAAGTTAATTTTCAATGAATTTATTATCAGGTCTATCACTTTGATCTGTGAAACTATGGAATGGGGTTGAAGGCTTTATCGAACTGTTCAAGAGGCATAATGACATTTTTCACGATTCAAATTGACGCCTGTGACAGTCTTGATATTCGATTAGAATAATAAATTAAGTTTCTGCATTGATGTGCGTTATCATCTGCAAACTAAATACGGTACCTTGACACTCTTTTCCATGCAGCAAGCCAATATCAATACATGGTTTGCTCTTTCTATACAAATGATTACCTATTTCATCCTTAGGAGATATCACCTCATCCGACATGTTTGGTCAAGCCTTTTCGAAGGTTGATAATTTTATTAATTTTTTTTTAAAATCAAATTCTGCAAATAAGAAACATTTCTTGTCAGTATCTATGGATATCTTCCTATAATCAATTCGCGAGTATGTTTGTCATTATTTCATTCGGAAGGTGATTTAAGTGCGAAATTTCAGGGTTAGTTCACTAAACAAGGTCTGTGTGTAAAAGAGAATCATGTCGAATTCTCGTTATTATCTTTTGGTACATCAATTTATTGCATTCGCGAAAACGACTTCCAAGTCAATATGAAAGGTATCTAAGTATCAAAATAATTTTTAAAAACTCTCAAGGAAATCAAGGTCAAATAGATCGCTTTTATGGTCTGTATCTGCTAATATATGACATAATTTCATTCGTAAGACTGATTGACAAAATAACGTAAATTGTGAAGTGTAGAACCAGTAAGTTCTAGCATAAATGGGCTCTGACTTGAGAGAATGATGTCAAATGCAACATGTTTCTGCCCATTGTCTGCTGATACACATAAGTATTGATTTTACAGAAGTGATTAATGCAATTCTAAAGGGATTATGAGTGCGGAAGAGGACGAGAACATCAATACCAGCGAAGCAAAGCCCTGGCTTGCGAGAATGAGGATAGAGAGACTGTGTTCCGAAAGAGGATCATTCGAAATAGCTATGTACCGAAAGTACACAATATAACTACACAACTGTATTGTTCGCGCATAGGGTTGTCTGACTCATTAAATACTACATAGTCATTTATGTATTATAAAATCATTTGCGCATAAAGTCGAGTTTTGAGTATTATCAATGAGTCGGTATAGCTAAGACATTAAGTGCAAGTCCAGGGATTGGAGGATCATTGTTTCGATTCCCACAGAGGGTTAAGTTATTATTCCTTTCAAAACATATTTCCATATATGCGAATTGCTTGGGGGTAAAGTTAAACATCTTTATTCGGTGAAAGTTGCTGAGTTGTTCCGCTTACTTCTGAAACGTAATTGTTGCGTTTGTTTTTATGATGCATGATCTATAATTTGATACCAAGTATTGTTCAATGTTAATCATAATGATAATGCGTTATTTGTTATGCTTCTTCACCAATTTGTGTTTTATCTAGATTGGGTAGATAAAATGATTACTAGAAGTAGTGAACTTATTTTTCTACTTTCTAAGACAGTCGCCTGTGACTGTATGCAAATTAGCTGAACCACTGACAAGGTTGTGGCTCATCTTCCTTGGTATATAAGAAATCCAAGGATCTTAAATTGTATATACATGTGCATACTGTTCAATGAAAATGGTAATATCTGAAGACAGTGACTGATGTGACGACCGACAGATTTTAAGCGACTGACGAAAGAGAATTGAAGTCTGAACGGAAATCAACGAAGCAATAATTAATTCCACCGAATATAGTTGCAAATGAATTCAAACGTGCCTGAAGACAGTGTTGTCATGTGAGATTGAAAAGGAAAGTGTGGCAGAGATCACACTCTCTTAGCGCATGCGTATTTCAAAAAGTCACAAGAAGAAGAACAACAAGAACAACAACAACAACAACGCGAGCCTCCCGTAGACCTGCGTGCCGCAGGTAAAAATAGGAGACCGGACACTGGTCTCTGGGGACCACCGTTTCTATCACACCTGTATGTAAAATGGCTATGCAAGTCAACGTGACCGAACTCAAACTCCACTGAACGCCCTGAACAATCTAGACCGAGACGCTAAACGGAGCCCTTCTATGGAAGTGTTTTCGTTTTATTTCCAGTTTCACTACTGTGAAATTCACAAAACCTGAACGGAATTTTATTTGACGAAGTGTTTGTAATAACAAAAGCATGCGACATTTTGACTGATTTCAAATCTCTATTCATTAGTGTCTTTGGTGCATGACCAAAGCGGTCTGCTTTTCGCGCCTCGATGTTTGACCCAGTAAATACCTCCACTCTCGTTTGTACTTAAACTGAGGGGCGGTGCAGTCAAAATATCACAAATTCCATCATAAATACAGTACTAGACTGGAAATGCGCTTGGATCGGAGTAACGGACACAAACAGCTGGACAGCGTTATCATACAGCGCGGAGATTGATCATTGTCTGCTCGTGAATACGGCCCTGCTCGTGAATCTAGGCTGACGAGTACTGTTGTGAATGCGAGAGAATGTGCCACCGCTTCGACCTCCTGTAGCACAGATTTGAAGGGCGAGGTGACAAGTCGCCTCAATACTAAAATAGCTTGGAGCTAATTTCGACACTCTGTAGGCCGGAGAAGTCATGTCAGCTGTTGATTTTCAATACATTAATATATACGCGCTTTGGATTGGTCGATTTTCAATACATTGAAATTCGAGGCTTATGGTTGGTTGATTTTCAATGTATTGAATTACTATTTCAATACATTGCTAAATGTTCAACGCAATGCATTGTGGCAGGGATGGTCTACCATAGATGGCTGACTCAGCAGACCTATAATACCTCCACCACATGCGGGGAAATCGATGGTCTATGCATTCATCACGACATTATAACACATACATCATGTACATGTATACTCTACATATGTATTATACTAACAACTAGCATCTGTTCTATTCAGCCGATTCGATCACAGGTGCTCGTTGCCGTTGCTATTTGGTTACTCCCTCGACTCGCAACGGTCGTATTCACGAGCAGACAATGAAAATCAACGTAATTAACCAATGTAAAATGGCCATAGAATCGAATTATTTTATTGGAGATGGACAACGGGTTAGGCAAATATTGCCCGTCCAGCTCTTTCCCCACAACTATATATGGTGAGTGGTTTGGGGCCGGGGTCTTTTTCTCACGTAGTGAGCTAGTTATCTGAGCTAGTTATCACTAATTAAAAATATTCTCGATACTGTATTCAGAGGAGATGAAAAGTACGAACCAAAAATCTAAGCGGGGACGAATCTTTTGTCAAATATCTAAAGTGGGAGAGACTTTATTTATTAGTCCAAAGAGAGCGGATTTATCACTTTGCTTCAAGAGTGCGTTTTCAACACAACCCTTTGCTGCAACAGATTTATAAACGAGAAATGTAGGCCAAACGCTTTTACGTGTCACAAAAGAGCAGCATTATTACGCGTAAGCCTCTTACACGGGTCCCAATATGTTACTATGGAACTGCAAACAATTGCATGCCTGATATTAATGTCGGATGAGCGAGAAGTTGTGTGGTGTTCTATTTAAGACAGGGAAGTCGGTATAAAACATATAAGGAGAATTCTAATTCCCACTAATGTCTATTGTTAATCGTACCTTCCACGTTTGGCTTTGCAATGCGAAGATGTCTTTGTTTTGGGTGCTTCCCTACTTCCCCAAAAATGAAATAATGAGCTTTCCAAGCCAATTGTATATATAATTCCAGCCTCTCTGTCCGATAAATTGCTCATACGTAATTTTCAAATGAAAGTTTAAATAAAATTTTATATAATTTGGAATTCTAAATTCAAATTCGAATTTTAATTTCAAATTCTAATCTAAAATATATCAAATTGAAATTAAATTTCAAATTCAAATTTCAAACAAGTTTATAATACAAATTTCAATAATTAGAATTTCAATTTGAAATTTAAAACTCGAATTCAAAATAAGATTAAACTATTTCTATGAAAATTTAAATTTCAAGTCGATATGAAATGTTTTTATAGGATTATGTCTCGAAACTAATGTGATTCTTCTCAATTCAGTCTGAAATTGATGCCAACATGGGTATGTAGACCAAATCTTTGATCTCATCTGCTCAGGTGAGAATTCCGCTCAGGTGAGACTTTGTCGCAATCATTCGCGATTTCGTTGAAGGCTAATCTGTAAACATGCATAACAAAGGATTGTTGTTGAAAGCCCGTGGCCAGGTGAGCTCAGATACGAGAACCGTAATCAGGCTCAGGTATGAGAACCCCGTAAAAACGTGTGACGTGTGTCAAAATTGACGTTAAACCTTAATTCTCTCTCTCTCTGTTTTGCATGTTTACAACGAAATCGCGAATCATTGCGACAAGAAAATCAGACGTGCTCAACCTTCAACTAATGCACGACAACATTTGAACAACAACAACAACATCATTCTTGAAGAAAATTTTAGCGCTGAAATTAAAGTCATAGATTGCAAAACAATAGGCCCTGCGGAGAGGGGGGTTGGGCTAATTAGGACAAAATATGAAAAAGCACACCTTTACATATAAACCGAGGTCACAAACTGTGAACTGTTTGGTTTCCGTGAGCCTATACAATTTCTTCTTCATCAACTGCTCTAATAATATTTTATTTCTATGCTAACGACCATTGTTTCACCCTTGTTTCAATCAAACCAAGTTTTCATTGAATAAAATGCCAACCAACCACCAATGAAAATCCTCCTCTCGTGGCCAGCCCATTTCCTCATCACGTGACCCATACACAGTTCAGCAGGCGGCCATTATCTCTCTTCCATCGTGGAGTAAGCCTAACAGGGTGATACCCTGACACCAGAGTAAATGTCATTTCTGAGGCAACTGTACGTGTATTCAGTGATTTTCACAAGATTTCGTCATCTGCAAATCTATTTCTTAATTTATATAGGCTTATTTTTCAGGTTAGTAATATAATATATATTTTTTCTCTATAGGTCTAATCCCTAACATGGGCTTTAGGATTTCATTTAACCTGATTTATAGTACCTCTAATAGTGTCAGCTCCTTTACAAAATGCATTCATTTCGTAGTGAAATCTCATTGTTCACCTAACACGATCGTCTTTTGTCGTCTTATATTTTCACCCCACACTTTCAGGGTATGATCAATCCATGCAACTAACATACGACATGCTTAGACTGTTACAGTCAAGGCGAAAATCTAAATGTAACATGCGTTGTAATGGAAAATGTTGGAGTCTAGACCGCTAATCTATATATTCATGACTGTCGATCGACTTTTACCAGGATGCATTATGCGATTTGATAGTAGGCCTACAAAGGAGACCAGGAATTATGCGATTCGATAGTAGGCCTACAAAGGAGGCCTACGAAAGTCCAGTAACGGGACTTGCTGACTTTCGGGCGTAAATGGCGGATATATACTTCACATGTTTCCGCAATACAGCGTAGCGATGTTTTCAGGTTTCTTGGGCGTAGTTTTGATGTTTTTTGTTTGGAAGGGTATCCCCCTGGCAGCCTAGCATTTGTTTTTTTAATTGATGGTGTCATGGTATTGCAGTATAAAATTAGACACTGAAGATAGTTCTAGAATAATAGAGCTGACGTGGACTTGCTTACTTTCTGTTCTGTGGTTAATGTCATAGAATTTTATCATAGAAGTAAATGTCGATGAGTGTGCAAATGACCGATATACGAAGAGACCCGTATGACGGGAGTAATTGGGTCACAGCGCCATCTACACATAGACTGTTATGATATTGTAATTTACTATCATTGGACTGTCGATGTTTCTGGAATGATAGAGCTACATACTGGTTTGTGGGTTAATCAATTCGAGCTGTAGAAGCTGTTGTGATCGTATCTGGGTTAGATCATACGTCAAAGCTGTACCGGTAGAATGTACTGGAATGCCACATAGAGTACAAATAGCTCGACGTTCAGTGATCGTGGAGGGATTCAAACTAGCTTCTATGTGGGTGCATTAGATTGTGCTACTGGATATTACCTTTGCCTGAGATTTGTCAATGCTGTTAATCCAAGTTCATTCCAGTCTAATCTCTCAGGTAACAAACCCAGTTCTTTCTCAAGGCCTAAAACTTTTAACCCCAGTTACAAAAGTCAAAGGTCAAACACAAAGTTTCAGTCACCCCTTTTAACACTCAAAATAAGTCTCCCGTTTGCAGCTATTGTAAGAGGGACGGCCATTTAATGGCTAATTGTTTTAAATTGAAAAGAAGACAAGATCAAGCCTTTCAAAAGCCTAGTGGTTTTCTCACTTCAAGATCTATACCCAAGCAAGTTAGTGACGTTCATAATGTAAATGACGTTAAGATGGCCAAGGACACTGTTCCTATTAGTTCTATCAAGGATAAGGTTGACAGTTTTTCAAATCCTGTTATGGAGATTTTTGGACCATTTATCCACAATGGTTTTGTGTCACTTTCAAGTGATTTTTCTAATGCTACTCCTGTGAAGATTTTGCGAGACACGGGTCATCGCAGTCTCTTTTGTTGGCAGATATTTTGCCGTTTTCTGATCCTTCATCTGCAGGCAGTAATGTCCTGATTAAAGGGGTAGATTCTGTAAATTATACACTCGTTCCGCACCATAACGTTCATCTGTCTTCCGACTTGATTTCTGGACCTGTTACGGTGGGTATTAAAGGTAGTTCACCATTTGAGGGTGTTCAATGACTTCTTGGCAATGATCTTGCGGGAGATAAGGTCGAGGTTAACCCGATTGTAACTGACAAACCTTGTTTGGATCAGATCCATGATCCAGTTGAAGACGAAATTCAAAGTTTGTATCCTGCTTGTGCATTTACTAGAGCCATGAGTAAATTGGCTGAGGAGTCTGAAAAGTCTCTTAAAGATGACGTCATCGATGACGTTTGTTTGGCCGACACCTTTGTGTGTTTTCATGATGAGGCTGATAAGCCACATTTTGATAGCAAATTGGAATGTTCTAATGACAAAATTTCAAAATCACAGCTGGTTAATGAACAGCATAATGACCAGGACATTTCCAAGTTGTTTGACATGACAGTAGATGAGTGTGATGTAACTCAAGAGCCTGTGTGTTACTTTTGTAAGAATGGTGTTCTTATGCGCAAATGGAGACCGCCAGATGTGTCACCTGATGATGGGTGGGCAGTTAAGTATCAGATTGTGGTACCAAAGTCATATCGTTCAGATATCCTCAGACTAGCCCATGAAACACCTCTTTCAGGCCATTTAGGTGTTAACAAAACATACTACAAAATTCTAAATCATTTCTATTGGCCAAATTTAAAGAGTGATGTTACGGAATTTTGTATGTCATGCTACACATGCCAAATGGTAGGAAAACCCAACCAAACCATACCAAAGGCCCCTCTACAACCAATCCCTGCATTTGGGGAAGCCTTTAGTAGGGTGATTATAGATTGTGTTGGTCCATTACCTAAAACAAAGTCAGGCAATCAATACATGTTAACAATCATGTGTGCTTCAACCAGATTCCCTGAGGCCATTCCTTTACGGAATATCAAGGCAAAAACTATTGTTAAGGCCTTAGTTAAGTTTTTCACACTTGTCGGCCTACCGCAGTCTGTTCAATCTGATCAGGGATCTAATTTCATGTCAGGAATCTTTCAACAAGTCATGCATGAATTGGGAATAAAGCAGTACAAATCATCTGCAAACCACCCAGAAAGCCAAGGCGCATTAGAAAGATTCCACCAAACATTAAACAACATGATTAGGACTTATTGTTTTGACACTGAGAAAGACTGGGATGAAGGCATACATTTGTTATTGTTTGCTGTCAGAGAGTCTGTTCAAGAGTCTTTAGGCTGCTGTCCATTTGAATTAGTCTTTGGTCATACAGTTAGAGGACCCCTTAAACTGCTAAAGGAAAAGTTCCTAGACAGTGATCTTGACTCGTGTAGTCTCTTACAATATGTGTCGGACTTTCGCACCAGGTTGACTAAAGCACGTGATTTGGCCATGTCAAATTTAAAGTCAGCACAAAAAGGTATGAAAATAACCTATGATAAACATGCCCTTAAACGAAGTTTCAAACCTGGTGAGAAGGTACTGGCTTTTCTGCCTATTCCTGGTAATCCACTTAAGGCTAGATATTATGGTCCTTATGTCATTGAAAAGAAATTAAGTGACCTTAATTATGTAATTCAGACTCCTGACAGGCGTAAAAACAAACAGTTATGCCATGTAAATATGTTATTGTTATACATAGACAGAGATAGCACTAACAGTACTGTAAAGCCTGTGAGTGTAGTTAGTTCTGACCCTGATAATAATGAAACTCGTGAAGAGCCCATGACAGCGGCGAAATTACAGAACACTGACATTCTACTTAATTTGGATTCCAAGTTGTGTCATCTTGAACCAGCGTGTCAGGAAGAACTTCGACCTCTGCTCAGTCAATATGAACATTTGTTTCCCGACATTCCTACTCGGACTGATACAATTTCACATGACGTCAATGTCGGAGATTCTAATCCAGTGAAGCAGCACCCATCTCGTTTGAATCCCATTACACAAAACTCCCTGAAAAAAGAGATTCAGTATTTATTGGACAATGACTTCACTGAACCAAGTAATAGTAACTGGAATTCACCTTGTATAATCGTTCCAAAGCCAGCTGGCAGTTACAGGATGTGTACTGACTACAGAAAGATGAACACATTGACCAAAACAGACACATTCCCTATTCCACGCATTGACGATTGCATTGATAAAGTGGGAAGTGTTCGTGTCAAAGTTTGATCTTCTGAAAGGATTTTGGCAAGTTCCACTGACAGATCGTGCGAAGGAGATATCAGCATTCGTCACTCCGGGGGGTCTGTTCCAGTACAAAGTTATGCCATTTGGAATGAAAAATTCTCCAACCACGTTCCAGCGTCTCATCAACCGTGTTACTTCTGGTTTGGAAGGATGTGAGACTTACATTGATGACGTCATTGTCTGCAGCGATACATGGTAAGATCATCTACAGAGAATTCGCGCACTGTTCAATCGGCTGAGTGACGCCAAGCTGACAGTCAACCTTGGAAAAAGTGAATTTGGACATGCACTTGTGACATTCTTGGGTCATGTTGTAGGTCAGGGTCAGGTAAAACCTGTAGATGCTAAGGTTAGTGCTTTCTCGCTATTTCCAAGACCAACATGTAAGTGACAACTAATGCGTTTCTTAGGTATGGCTGGTTACTACAGAAAATTTTGTCCATATTACTGTATCTTTAACTCGACTCTTAAGAAAGAGGGTAACTTTTGTTTGGACCGATGAATGTGAATCAGCTTTTGAAAACCTGAAAGCCACACTTAAGAGCGTGCCAGTTCTTTCAGCACCAGATTTTGATTCACCTTTTAGACTGGCTGTAGATGCTAGTGATGTTGCTGCTGGTGCCGTTTTGTTACAAGAAGGTACAGATGGTGTAGATCACCCAATATGATATTTTTCACGTAAATTTGACAAACATCAGAGAAATTATTCTACAATTGAGAAAGAATGTTTGGCAATGATATTGGCTTTACAACATTTTGATGTTTATGTTACTTCTTCATCGTTGCCAATTACTGTATTCAGTGATCACAGTCCACTTGTTTTCGTAAGTAAGATGAAAAACAAAAATCAAAGATTGTTGAGATGGAGTTTGGTGTTACAAGAATACAATATTGAAATCAGACATATTAAGGGCAAGGACAATTTGATCGCTGATTGTTTGTCTCGCATATAATGTGCATATGTTTGTCAACCTTTTTGCTGTTGTAATATAGATTTTTTTTGCAATAATGTTTTGAATTGTCAAGAAAGTTCCAAGTTTGAAACTTTCTTTGTTTAAGAGGGGAAGTGTCATGGTATTGTAGTATAAAATTAGACACTGAAGATAGTTATAGAATAATAGAGCTGACGTGGACTTGTTTACTTTCTGTTCTGTGGTTAATGTCATAGAATTTTCTCGAGGTCGTAACCGATTTATCGCAAGTAAATGTCGATTAGTTTGCAAATGGCCGATATACGAAGAGTCCCGTATGACGGGAGTGATTGGGTCACAGCGCCATCTACACATAGACTGTTATGATATTGTAATTTACTATCATTGGACTGTCGATGTTTCTGAAATCACAGAGCTACATACTGTTTTGTGGGTTAATCAATTCGAGCTTTCTAGAAGCTGTTGTGATCGTATCTGGGTTAGATGATACGTCAAAGCGGTACCGGTAGAATGTACTGGAATGCCACATAGAGTATAAATAGCTCGACGTTCAGTGATCGTGGAGGGATTCTAACTGGCTACTGGATATTACCTTTGCCTGAGATTACTGACTGTTGGACTATTCCTGTGTTTTGACCGTTGTGTTATCTATGTGATTGAACTGTCGGGGATTGGACCCTTTGCTGGAACAGTAAACGGCTGAGCGGTATGGACTATAAAAATACAGGAACGCGATTTCTGCGCGTCGGCACGGACTGCATAGAGATTTGCACGTTAGTACGAACTGTGAGAGATACACCGGTATAACATTGAATAGTAAGACTATATTTCATATTTGTTTGTTAAATTGACCTTACTTAATTTGTATATGATTTTAGTATTGTAAATAGATATTTGGTTGTTAATCCTTAGCACCGCAAAAAATTTCTGTTGCGTTTTTCTATTATCGTTTATGACGTAACAATGGTAAATTGGCGGTCACTGAGGGTATTTGACCCGTGTAAGATTGTAATATTTGTGCCAAAATATCTTACAAACAGTGGCGATCACCAGCATATGACACTTTGAAGAAGCTGAAATGGCCATTCAATCCCATGTTTACTCTATAATTCAAATTAATGCTAACCTACACAATACTATCTTGCTCCAATAGCGGCGGAAGATGCACTGACAGGTGGCGCTGACGTTGATCGTGTCGCTTTGCTATCTCTTTAAGGGGGATCTGAGTATTTTTGATATTTTTTTTTGTCAGGTTGAACTTATATATTTTTTATCATTTAGAAAGTGATCGTATAACAGTATTTTCGTTATTTTGGGATAACACTATCTAGAATAGCACAAATGATAGTGATGCGGGACGTTTTTTTTAAATTTAGACTTGGCAAAATTTTTAGAAAATCTCAAAAATCCTGACTATCCTTAACATAGGAAATATTTTTAATGATTATTATTTTTAATGGACTATTTTTGACTATAGAGCTCATAAAATGAGTGACTTCGGGTCTTATAAGTTAGATTTTATACCTTTATTTCGAGGGTTTTTTTGTGAAAATTATTTGGGAGTTCGTTCACTGCAAAAAAAGTCATCCGATATCGAGCCTCCCCCCCCCCCAAATGTAGTTGAGCCAAAAATGAGCCCAACTATGGTTTGGCTGTTGAATTGAGCCGAAATTCACTACGCTACCATTTTTATCTTTTATAAAAATCTTTTATAAAAGCCGGCTCGCTATAGCTGCAATTTCCCGATCAAACATTAAATCGACAAATAAAGTAAATAGTGTATTTTGGACACATTGCTGGCTCATTTATCCAAAGTTATATGGCTCCATTTCTGATTGATGATAGCAAATCGCTAATCTGATTGATGATGGCTAATCGCCGAAGGTCTACACTGGAAAAAAAAGAGCCATATATGCAACAAAAAAAGAAGAAAAATTCCAAGTGGCGAAGTTTTGTGGCAGTATTGAGCCAATATATTGACCGGCTCGACAGAGGCTTCTTTGCCCCTGTATGGCTCACTCTCGGCTCGCTGCCTTGTAACAGAAAGCAAAACCGTGGATGAATTTGTGCGCAACAGTGATCCACACTCGCCAAGGCAATGGGAACACATTTTCTGGCTCGTTTTGGATGCAGCATTGGATCACTCGGACACAAATTTGAGGTCCCTCTCCGACTCATAGAGCCACAGTACCATATTTATGTGAGCCACATACAAGTTGAAATAGCCAATAAATGGAAATGGGTGTTGCATCATCATTATAACATTGTATCTTTATTTACGAAAAATCTTTATTACTGGATCATCGATCCAATAATGATGAATCAGTGATCCAACAAGGTCAGAACACAGACCTCGCAGCGGTCAGTGATTTGTCCCACCACTGGATCAAAAGATCAGTGAAGTTTGACGATACAATAAAGCAACCTGTTGGTCTTTATGTGGATGCACACATCCATTTCTCATGAAGGTGTTTACTGTCCAATGCTCTCGAGAAGTTAATAAGAATAAAAAAAATCAGTGATCATCATTTCAGTTGAAAATAGGTTCAGCACTTTAGAAAATACTTTTCTAACATTCTGCTTTTAAGCAAATTTTTAATGTTCATTTTATTTACACAGAAAGTCGAAATTCCTCCAGGGATGCTAATCAATTATTACATGGATCAATCATGGTTATTGGGAGGAAAGAAAGTGGTCTCGCTTTATTTATTGATGCTGTGTTTCATAGAAGGGCATTCTTATTTAAATAAGTTCAGAGATCACACTACCAACAAAAGCTGACAAAAACTGTCAGGCTTCTCTGGATGATTAATAAACTTGGTACACATGTTTCATATGATTGAAGGATGCATATGTGCTATTTGTGATATGAAATATTAATATTTGTCTCAAGTTTATGAGGGTTTGGTAAATTTCGAAATATAAGAAATTAGGTTATGATGATATAATGAAATATGTCTGAATATTTTCTGGTTTGATGAAAAGCAGCAATGCTGTCATGCTTTACAATACGTGCTGCAGCTTTAATGGCGAATCGCCCCATGAGGCCAGATGTTGGGGTTCTCAGAACGCTTGTTAAATAAAAATGAAAATCAGTGTTCTACCAGCTGTGTATATAAAAACGTGTTGAGGATGATTACCTATATGTAAACACAATACCACCTTTCTTTGTATGAGCATGTTGACATTCACTGTTTATATTACAGGAAGTAGAGCGGGTCCCCTCTCAGATTTGTATTTTTTGTCATTCATAGAGGATTTGCTCCATTTTTTTGGTATTGTTAATGAAGTACACTGTCAGTATGATTCATTTTTTATGTGAATATATATGTATTATTGTCAGCCCAGAGCACTACATTTTCGATGAACAAGTTGGACAACAGTTCAATTGAGTCAATTAGATTTATATTACAATTTGGCAGTAATTCATTATGTTTTAACTTTTTGGGGATATTCACTTAAAAGACGAGCGGAGTTGCACGTGGGAGTTGATTTTTTTTCAGTTTACTTCATTCTTGAAATGAACACGAGGGGAGTTGAAGTATACATGTAAAACACCACCACACTGCACATTTAACTGCCAAATTGCAGATTACTGCCATATACATGTAGCTGCATCAAACCCGTGAATATGAACTTTATAACATGTCACCAAAGTATTCACACAAGTGTCATTTGGTTACCAAAAGCTCTGTATTGTATGACGACATAATACTGCATGTAAAAACTGTGTGTATATGGAATTTTATGGAATGAAAATAGATAAGAATTTGAATTTTGTTACCTGCTTGTTTTATTATCAGACATCAGTGAGCAATGACATTTGCTGACGTGGAAAACTTGTTCGCATCAATACACGTTTATATACCACAAACTCATTAAGTGCTCTTGTCCATTGTTCACTGAATCAAGATCATGTGACTGAATCAGTCCACAGTCAATTTTAATAATCAGAATTTGGTATTATAGTCAATACTGGATGAATGATCCATTTCCACATTGTTAGATTTTATGTCGGCAGCAATGGATCAAACAGACAATTTCCTTCACAATGGATGAGAAATCCATTCAGATCCTGCATAGCTGGATAAATGAACCAGTTAGCATTTATTTTGGACCTAAAATTCGGTGGACCAATCCCTGGACAATTTACAACTAAGATTGTATCAATTTGGATCACAATACCCTCAAAGTGCTGGCTGAACAATCCATTTCTGTTTCACCACGACAGTAAGACACAAATGATGGATCATTTATTGGATCACCCGTGGATAACATGCTTAGATGACTGTATCAAACTGGCTCACTTTTTTTCTAGTGTATTGCGCACAAGAGACAAAACCGAATCAAATTTGGCTCACTCGTGTCTCATTTTGGCTCATGCACTCATGACAAATAATGCTTCTATTAAGATCAGTTTTGTATCTTTATGTCTGGATCATCGATCCTATACTGGATCATCGATCCAATACTGGATCATCGATCCAATGTTGGATCACTGATCTAACAATCATAGGAGAACACCAATCCAATTGACCCTCAGGAGTCACATTAAGGTGCAGGAATGGTTATTATTGTCTCGCATGGTATTTAGCAGATCTGCTACTTCGCAAATAATTTCTAAAATCAGTGATATTTAAAAAGGGGTGTGCTACTTTGAAGATAATTTCTAGGATTACTGCTAGTTAGCACTTTGACTTGCCTGTTCCCAAAGGAAATATATTGTATAATTAGCACAAATGCTAAATATTGAACATTTATTTCTAAATTGCAGCCAGAAGAAATATTCAATATTTATTATAACTCGCAAACGCAAATTGTCTGACTGCCTCTCCCGAAAGAAAATATATTGTATAATTAGCACAAATGCTAAATATTGAATATTCTTCTAAATTGCAGCCATGATAAATATTGAATATTTCTTCTAAATCGCAGCTCCAAATTGTCCGGTTGCCTCTCCGTAGAGAAAATATATTGTATAATTAGCACAAATGCTACATATTTTCAAACTTGCATGGACTGGTGAATAAGGAGGCTTAAGACAGTCCTACACCTTCTTTGCTGGTCTGTGCAACTCTTCTGACAATAACAGGGATTATTCTATCGTTCTTCCTGGTTAAACAACGCGCATGCGCTGGTATGTAAGGAGTATTGAGACAGTCACAAGTACATTTTCATTTGTGGTCTGTGCAACTCCACTCAGACAATAACAGATTATTCTATCGTTTTTCCTGGTTAAACATGTGCTGGTATATAGGCTGTTTAAGACAGTCCCAGTTAATGCTTGATTGGTGGCTACAGAACTGGCGATATAAAGGCAACCTCACTGATGCAGACAGCTGACATGTATTCAGATTTACTGGCACAACAAACCAATCATTCAACGATGACCGAAGGTGTTTCGGAGACAATCGGTCCCTTTCATTGTAATTTCGAAAGAAACAAAACGCCATAAACAACATCTTCCTTTGGTACTTGATTGCAACAATCAAATTATATTCTAATTAGATGATATTATAAAGGTGCTAAATATTGAATATATTGTCCTTTCTCCGACACGGTGTTACAGATATTTTAATGCGAATCTCTTCTAATTAGAGTAGATTATAAAAGTGCTAAATATTGAATATATTGTCTTTTCTCCGAAAAGACTCTTGTGGATATTTAACGGCGAATCTCTTCTATTTAGTATAGATTATAAAAGTGCTAAATATTGAATATATTGTCTTTCCCAGACGCCAGCTACATATTTAAGTGCGAATCTTTTCTAATTAGATGATATTATACAGGTGCTAAGTATTGAATACATTCTCTTTTCTCAGACGCCAACTACATATTTGAGTGCGAATCTTTTCTAATTATATGATATTACAAAGGTGCTAAATATTGAATATATTGTCTTTTCCCAGACGCCAGATACATATTTAACTGCGAATCTCTTCTAATTAGATGATATTATCAAAGTGCTAAATATTCAATATACTGTCTGTTCTCAAACGTCACCTACATATTTAAATGCGAATATATTCTAATTAGATGATATTATAAACGTGCTAAATATTGAATATATTGTCCTTTCTCCGACACGGTGTTACAGATATTTTAATGCGAATCTCTTCTAATTATATTAGATTATAAAAGCGCTAAATATTGAATATATTGTCTTTTCTCCGAAATGGGGCTTGTGGATATTTAACTGCATGCGAATCTCTTCTATTTAGTATAGATTATAAAAGTGCTAAAAATTGAATATATTTGTTTTTTCTCAGACGCCAGCTACATATTTGAGTGCGAATCTTTTCTAATTATATGATATTATAAAGGTGCTAAATATTGAATATATTGTCTGTTCTCAAACGTCACCTACATATTTAAATGCGAATATATTCTAATTAGATGATATTATAAAGGTGCTAAATATTGAATATATTGTCCTTTCTCCGACACGGTGTTACAGATATTTTAATGCGAATTTCTTCTAATTAGAGTTGATTATAAAAGTGCTAAATATTGAATATATTGTCTTTTCTCCGAAAAGGCTCTTGTGGAAATTTAACTGCGAATCTCTTCTATTTAGTATAGATTATAAAAGTGCTAAATATTGAATATATTATCTTTTCCCAGACGCCAGCTACATATGTAAGTGCGAATCTTTTCTAATTAGATGATATTATAAAGGTGCTAAATATTGAATATATTGTCTTTCGCGGACGCCAGCTAGATATTTAACTGTGAATCTCTTCTAATTAGATGATATTATCAAAGTGCTAAATATTCAATATATTGTCTGTTCTCAGACGTCAGCTACATATTTATGTGCGAATCTATTCGAATTAGATAATATTATAAAGGTGCTAAATATTGAATATATTGTCCTTTCTCCGACACAGTGTTACAGATATTTTAATGAGAATATATTCTAATTAGACTAGATTATAAAAGTTCTAAATATTGAATATAGATGCTATTAAAGTAACCCACTTTTCTGCCTACTGCGAAGTTTAGCAAAAATATCTGCACAATATTGCCAAGTATGCTATTTAGCACCAGGTTAAAGCATAGGAAATTTGAAAAATATCCTGCTCCTAACTCCAGAGTCAGAGGTTGTCAGTGGATGTCCCACATTTTGTCTCCTCACTGGATCAAAAGTTCAGTGTAATGGATAATACAATAAAGTTTTTGATTGAAATTGTAGTTTAAGTGCCGCTTCCCATACGGATTTCGCGGCCCATCAACTCAATGTTTTATTTAAATTTCACGGTACATTTCCTCGTTCATTAAGGTCTTTACAAGCGCTAAATTTTAAAATAAATAATTAAATAATAAATAACATTGAGAGAGTAGAGGGAGATATAAATAGAAGTAAAGAAGAATCGGCTATGTACAAGTTCGTCGGTCGGTCTACTACAAAGAGTTTGCTGTGTGTAATATATATGGATACATGACAATTTCTTGTGAAGGTGCCCATGACCATGCTAATCGTCTTCAGAATATGATAAGAATATAAATTTGGGATGATAATTAGATCAGTTGTAAAATGGATCAGCACATATGGCCTATCCTTTGTAAGATTCTGCTTTTAGGACATTTAGAATTTCAAATTTATTTACGCTGAAAGACACATATTCTTCCTGTGATCTCAATCACCCATTGTAGAGATTGATCATGATTTATATTTGGCGAGGAAACAAAGTTGGCTCGTTTTATATTAATTTCACCTAAATGTATTTTTGTCGATATACACTATATTGCATCATACTATACATGTAAAATTAACTTGACTTGGTTAGATTCTTTAGATGTTTGGAGAATTAGCTCTATAAAATGACCTTGTATAAAAGTAAAAGTATATATATATTTCATGTATGTAATCATCATGAACACAAAAGTCCGTCCAATTAATGAAATCCTAAAATTTTCTGCATGCACATCACATGAAATGATGCCAATGATTCGGAGATATTTATGTTTGGAAATAGTTACCAGATAAATACAACAATTCAACGAATGGTTTAACCAGTATCTTAAAATGCACCCATGATCGAATGAAATCAAGTGTTGTGCTGCTTACTTCCATCATGTGGATGAGATTAATCTTCCTTCAAGGTATGACTCTTAACAGATCCACGAAGGATCCACGTAGGAGTCCACAGAGTGGTTGAGCCCAGATTATCTTACAGATACATGCTCATTTTGGCTCATTAAGCACCAGTTTGACCAAATGAGTCGAAAGTCACTCGTTGATCCAACCACAAACAAAAATCTAGTTTTGGATCATTTTGTGGATACTTATGGCTCATTGAGACAAAAACAAAATCTCAGTGCTGGATTATTTTGGCTAGCTGATGGATCGAGACCAATGAGCCAAAAATGAACCTGCAAATGATAGTATGGATTACTGTTGGCTCCTGTGAGTAATTCAACACGTAGAGGGACACACAAGTACCCTAAGACTCTCCCCCCCCCCAATTTTGTCTACGCCCTTGTTCAAGTTCTACTGCCTCAGGCTGTTATTACATGCGAACATCACCCGTGCGAGAAATTTACAGTTGGTAAACATTTTGGTGAGCAGGCCTGTTCTTACTCTGTGATATATCTATTTGATTCTATAAAAGCTGTTGTATTATTTACACCAAAAATATTTAGGATCACCGATTGGGATCGCTGTAACAGGAATTACTCTGCATGAGAAATTGACTGAACTAGTTTTTAAAATACAAAGTAAGTTATCATGATTATCACTATAATACGGTATATACATTATCCGAAGTTTTTTTTTGTGTTCGATTTCTTTATTTTTCTAGAATATGTAACACATAAATCATCAGTCTGCAAGAGCTTAAGGCGTCAACAATGGAAATACCCTAATAAAGGAGTTACCCTGCGTTAACACCTCGTTCGTGTAGGTATTAAATATAGCAGTATACATGTAGGCCTAGATAAAACAATTGCAGCTCTGCTATAGAACTGTCAACAATGTCCGTGAATGCCGTTAAGAGATACGAGATACCATCGAAAAAAGGGCACGATTGTGACCAGTATACCAGCGGTAGGCCTACTTCGTAAATTAAATATGGATGGTATACAGCGATTAAAACTTTGATTAGATAAGGGAAAAATAATAAATGGAAGACAGTACCTTCATATCTCGACAATGCCGCTTCCAAGCAATAACTAGGTCCTGTACGGTGCGATTCCTCAAGGCCCACCTGGAAAGGTTCATCAATTTCATTGTATACCGGCATTCCTTATGCGGGCATTCGAATGTCATCCCTGTACCGTTGCTTGAGTTAGGATCAGGGTAGCTGGTGTTATATATCGGACTGAAGACTGGCGACCGTTTTCCGCTACTGATTATGCTATCCCTCAACTTATTCAAACACTCGCTACAGAATGTATGTCCACATGGTAAGATTCTTGGTTTTCTAAACACTCTTCGACAAACGGAACACTGTATAGAAGATAGCCAGTGCGACAGCATTATCTCCTCATCCGACGCCATTTTGTACGTCACAGTACACAGTGAGGCATGTCAAGTCAGCCTGCTGCAAATATCAATTTACCCATTGAATGGAGAACAGCGCGGGCTGTAAGCAGATGTGAATGAAATACAATTAACACGTATGTAATCGATGATCTGACAACTCGCACTAGGCATGCATCCCATATGCATGTAGCACAATCATATTTTGCAAACGTTTTGATATAAACATTGTCATGATGATGTTCTACATAAATGCCAAACTGATATCGAATGAGTGTTTTTCTATTATTTTGATAATAGTATTTGGTACATTTTGCTGTAATATTGTGATAGGAAATGAAAAATGCATATCGGTGAAATGTCATTATAACAGAAACTTCATTTTACGAAAAAATTTGCAGACACAAATGTACTTACACACTTACTTTCTGTTCATTGCAACAGCAAATTCATTATAACGACAAATTTAACTGGAACAAATTTGGTCGTTATAAAGAAGGCTGACTAAGTTGATCGGGCCCTGGACCTCAATCTATCAAGTCAAATATGATCTATCGAACCTAATCTAGAAGGTAATACAGAGGGTGTTATAAGTAGGGGGAAGAAGACCGATTCTGTCGTATTAAGGCTGAGGCTGATGACTTCAGGTGGCGTGACGTGTCGATTTGTATACATCTCATTTCGTATATCAGATGAATACATGTACATGTATAGTTCGGACAATTGGTGTGCAATTTGAAGCACGTTCTTACTGTAACTTTGTGTCATGATACGTGAACTATATAATCCCTCTTCTGATAAAGCTATTAACAATGCAATAGCTGGAGTAAAGGCGTCATTCACCAGCATTGTGGTAACCCCTCATGTTTGTATGCAAATAAAAGAATGTAATGACAAATGTTTCCAATCATACGCATGTAATGCTATACAGTAATGTGCACTGGTGTGGTAAAGACTGAGACACCACAAACTCAGTTTTTACCCCTCAGCCCATAGGGCTGTGGGGTCTTGTCGTTGCCATGTACGTACATCCGTCCGTCCGTCAACATGTGTTTGTGTCCGCTGAATATCTGCAGATCTATCAAGTCGGGCCTGATCAAACTTTGGTGAGAGCTTCCTGAATGTTGACTGATGAAATGATTAGATTTTCAGATGGCTATGATGATTTCATGATTTTAATTATTTTTTGATTATTTATTGATGGCTCAGCTTGTGCACTGTTATCAATGCTCATCGGGAACCCTTGGTTGCATGTTTCATTGTGACTTTTGAAGTTTCCCTGATACAAGAAAGCCTGGTTCATTCAAGATTATCATTGGATGTAACCCCCAATTCCCATATATTCTGGGAGCTTACATGATGCTACACTTGTTCAACCTATGCACTACCCTCGGGAGGATTTCCCCACCAATGGGGCACTAAATGTTAAAGGGAAAGTTTGGGTTTGGTTGCATTTGGATACATATTAAAACAAGTCACCAAATAGAACCCAAAAGATTTTTTTTTTAATTTTTCATTTTTTTTTAAGGAGTACTAATCATTTTAAAACCACGAACTCACAGTTCTCAGAGTGCTACCATTGCACTGTATCCAGAAGGCAGATATGACGTAGGGTCAAGGCATGGAGCTCTTCTGCTTGTTCGGGTAATCTAATCGATTTGGGTATTAAGTGAAATCATGTCGACGAGCGGGCAGTTCCGATTCCAGCGGTGAAAGCGACGAGAAAGCTGTGTTTGGTTTTCAGGGCTACCAATTTGAGCCGAAACGCTCAGATACGGAAGATCAGAACAGCGGGGATGATAGCACCTCTAGTAAGAGAGACAGCCACCAAATGGAGAAAGAAGCCCGCATGGAAATTTCAGTATGGTGTCGGTGCACACGCTGCTCTCGACGGCTTACAGGAGAGATCGAGTGTCTTCGCTGTTGGGAGAGAGAACAAAGTCGCGCTCTGGCAACTAGAAATGAAAAAATGGTATGAGCTATTTAGTATTTAAAGTAATTCTTGCCAGTTTTTACTAACAAAACTGCAATTTTCACCTCAACACACGCAGCTCCATGATGCCTTCACATGTTCTGCCTCAAGCTTACGTCACGCTGTTTTACATACTTTCAATCCTTTTGGCTAAAATAGGTCACGTGACAATACAATGGCGCTTTCATGGAATTTGGCAAATTTGACGGTATCACAGCATTTGGTTAACTATTTCTGCGTTAAAATAAATTCCAAAAATAAAAATAAAATACAGTTGAATACCATTTGACTAGCTCTTTCAGTTTGAAATATAGCTTTACCATACCCGAACCTTTCCTTTAAAATTTTGAACTTTTTCCTGTCCACAGCTTCTCAGCCTCATGTGATATGTATGAGAAAATGAGAAAACGAAGTCTATTATAGGCCTATACGGTACAGCAATCACACAAACTGTATCCGCAGGCTGTATTCAGGGATTTTTTGCAGATTCCGATCCATAACTCCCAGTTCCTTTTCGTAATTCATTATTGAGGGTCCAATTTTTTTTCAGGGGATCGATCACAAAACAGAGGTTTATTAACATGAAATTCAATCGGATCGATATTGAGGCTACCAGAAGCTTTTTCTATGAGTATTTTCTCTTCAGAAATCCTTCCAAATTGTACAACAATAACAATTACAAGCGTCTGGTCCGTCATTCATAATTCAGCCGTCGTCCATTAGAGAATATCCGCGTCCATAATCCAAAGACCTATTCCATATTCGATATAACAGTATTAGCATCAAATTCAAAAAGACAATCATAGTATACATAAACATAGACTTGTTTCCTGCAAGAGAGAAGCGGTCAACAGTTTTCAATGATGCCGGCAAGACATCATGATGTTCCAAAAATATCAAATCCGTATCGCTGTCAGTATTCTTAATCCATAATATTCGTTGTAAAGTCGTCATCTAAAGAACGATGTATCTCAGTCACGCTTTGATTGTGACTGTTCATATGAGCACCATGAGGATCTTGAAGTACATGGGTTCATACGGCCCCTAGCCCCGGGTTAAGCGGAATTAGACACAAGTTACGAGACGTAACGCTATAGATCTTGCACGCTACTCTCGTATTTTGCTATCAGCGTGCGATATGTGTCGCCAAATTTGAGAAACTTTGAGTGGAGGCGCTTGATGGTGTAGCCCTGTTTTATAAGTTTCTGCAACAATGTTTTATGACGTTGATTAAAATCGTCACATTTAACACAGGATCTAGCAAATGCTACTAGGCGTGATATGTATACGCCATATGCAGGTCCTACTGGAATATTTTTGTCCAGAAAGGGATAGTTTACGATGTCGAAATTGTAATCATCTCTTTTGTCATACAATCGACGAGAGAGAAGGCCCGCTTCATTTTTATAGAGATATAGGTCTAAATATGATGTGCCTGTAGGGTTATCTGTAGTTTCCTTCAAATCCAGTGAAGGTGGATATATATCCTTCACTGTGTCATTTATATAGCAATTATCAGCGTTTGGTGAATGAGAAGGAACGGGCTTTGAATGGATCGGTTTTTGAAAGCGCCTGCATATAGTCATATTCATAAGAGAACAGATATAGTTCAGCCAATAGGGGTGCACAATTAGTACCCATTGGAATACCTATATGCTGTTGATATATTGTGTTGCCAAATTTAACATAGATATTTTTAATGAGAAATTCAAGCAACTCTATAAACAAAGAAACATCCCATGAATGATATCTCTTGTATGTAGTAGAGCTAAAGAATGCTTTATGGGTTCCGACATTAATATATCTACGATCAGTTTTCTTGAACACTGATACTATTAATGAACTTAGACGGTCAATAAGGTCCTGATGAGGGATTGTAGTATAGAGAGTCGAGAAACCCCATGTGGATACATGTCTGTACGGTATGTGACCTTTAGCATCAAGTTCTTCCGTAAGACATTTTGAGTTTTTCAATATCCACATACATTCAACGCCAGAGTTTTTAGAAATAATGGCGCAATACCTTTCCCAAAATGTTTTTACATGTACCCCCTGAAGGGCCCTCGTCAACAGGATTGAAAGAGGCTTGGTGGTGCAGCTTCTAGAACCAGCTATGAATCTAGCTTTGTATGGTGATTTATGCATTTTGGGAGTCCAGTATACTTTTGGTATATCATTATGTTTGGTTGGAAGACAAATACCTCTTTCCCTGAGAAACGTTTTGTGATTGTTAAATAAATCTTACCGAGTAAATGCAGTTTGAGAGTAAGTAGACGTATTTGATGACGATATGTTTACACTCAATTCTTCAACCAGCACCTGGTAATAGTAATTTTTACATATGAATATTATATTATTTGGAGCTTTGTCTGCTGGAACTATGACGAATTTACTCTGGAGATTTGCTAGAACTTCTTGCGAATTGGGGCTTCTCAGTACTTGTTTTGCTTGGGGAAGGCTGTCAATACGACGGATTGTTTCAACAACCTTGCTCTTGGTGAGGTCCAGCCAATCAGCGAGTAACGTAGGTTCAACTTTTTCTCGCTTAGACCAATCAATAACGTACTGTTCCAAAGCAGACATGACTATCTTCTGGTCGGCCTTCAGATTTATATTTCTCGGCTCTCTATATTTAGGTCCCTTCATCATGAATAATCTTAGGTCCTTATCACTCACCACATCAAGGTCACCAGTCACAACATGTTTGCATGGTGTATAGATATAGTTCGACGATTCACAATCACAACTATAGCCCCCCGACGTGTATAAGTTCCAGTCAAACTCCTTGACAGCATTAGAGTAATTGAATATTTTGGTGGCTATAGATTTAGTATACCTATATGAAATGCAAGGAGGTTCTGTGAACTTAAAATAGTTTGGTACAGTGTTGAGTAGCTCTGGATCATTCAGGATTCGAGGTAAATTAATAATGTCCAGTCCTTTATCTAAGTAGTTGAGTTTCAAGAAAGGCCGATCTTGGGATGTTTCGATTATGTTCACTGGACGATACAACCGAAAATACGCTATATCTTGACATACTTTAGTGATTTTGGGTGGTATTATATTTCCTGAAGACGCAGATTCTTGTATATCTCTGTCTATAAGATTTAAAGCTCTCAGAGGTAACGCATACAGAACTGTACGTAAGCTGTGTGTACTATTGGGTGTGTTAGTTAAACCCACTAAGTAATTTAAAGTGATATGATCGTGAATCATCGCACTATTAAACTTTCTCCAACCATGGCTGCGCGGTCTCCGTTGATGAGGTTTAAACGCTTTCGTTTTTTGTTTCATTTGAGTTTTGGTCGCGCATACGTTTTCCGGGACTAAATTGGCTCTAGATGCAGCCCAGATCCTACAGCCCTGACTAAAACAAAACATGCTGAGGGGTCCACACACGTTTTAGGTGCTTGCCTGCAATTCATGTTATTAATATAGCGAGTTGAATGTGTGGACACAAATATGGCTCGCGCATAAGCTTTAGAGTAAATCGTATGATGTGGAATACAATGATTTGCTAGAAATTGGAGGAAATGGTCATGGTGTCCTTCTTTCAAGGTGACACGAAATTAAAAACTAACAGGGGTTCGGTACTGCAGGATTCTCCCGCCGGTACTAATATTGTACTTCTGGAATAAAATAATGTCATCAAACTGTTAGTAATTACTATACAGGAATATATTGTAGGTGGTTCAGCATGTGTGTGTGCGTATACAATGTACACTGCATATCATACCTATAGTAGGTTAGTATCACATATAAGAGATATAAATTAGCAATTGAAATATGAGGGTATGGGACTGGGCAATGCATTGAATAAGTGCAGCATGTTTTTGTATATGAAGGGATGGGGTCGGGCGAAGCATTGTTAATGAGATACTTTCTAAAAAAACTTGAGTGAACTGTTCCAATCAAGATTGAGTGAAATGTACCTGTTCACTCAAACCTAAGTTACTTTTCACTCAACTTGAGTTAAAATCACTCAAGTTCACTCAACTTGAGTGGGATCAATTTCCACTCTTATTCTTTGAGTTGAGTGAAAAGTGTTACGTCAACAAAATGTAACAGAAAGATGTGTGAAGTCAAGGATTAACAATCAAATATTTATTTACAATACTAAAATCATATACAATTTAAGTAAGGTTAATACAACAAATAAATGTGTGAAATATAGTCTTACTGTTCAATGCTATACCGTTGTGCACTTTACAGTCCTTGTTGATGCGCACAAATCACTCTTCTGTATAATGGTAATCCAACACTGCTCAGTAAATGTCCAATATCCAATGTCCGTTAACAAATAGGGTATGTTATGCAGCAGCCAAAAGTTAATACACAGTAGTAAATAATCCAGCAGTCCGTAGTTACAGGCAAAGATAAAATCCAGATAGTAGCACAGTATAACAGACCCACATAAAAGCCAGTCTGAATTCCCTCTTGAATGACTGACTGAATGCGCTATATATACACTATAGGGCATTCCAGATCATTCTACCCAATCAAGAAGCTTCTAGATTACACAGCGTTACCGCAGCATCTGACCTAGATACAATTTACAAGAGCCTTCCAGAAAACTGCAAGTGGCTGACCCACATAATAATACGTAAAGCTCTATATTCTAGAAACATCCACAATGTCTAATAATAGACTACAATACCATGACATTCCCCCTCTTAGAAAAAAGAAGTTTCAAACTTGGAACTTTCTTGACAATTCAAAACATTATTGCAAAAAATCTATATTACAACAGCAAAAATGTTGACAAACATATGTACATTATATACGAGACAAACAATCAGCAATCAAATCGTCCCTGCCCTTAATATATCGGATTTCAATACTGTATTCTTGTAACATGTCCATCTCAATAATCTTCGATTTTTGTTTTTTTCATCTTACTTATGCAAACAAGTGGAATGTGATCACTGAATACAGTAATTGGCAATGATGAGAAAGTAATATAAACATCAAAATGTTGTAAAGCCAATATCATTGCCTAACTTTCTTTCTCAATTGTAGAATAACTTCTCTGATGTTTGTCAAATTTACGTGAAAAATAACATATTGGGTGATCTACGCCATCTAAACCTTCTTGTAACAAAACGGCACCAGCAGCAACATCACTAGCATCTACAGCCATTTTAAAAGGTGAATCAAAATCTGGTGCTGAAAGAACTGCCGCGCTCTTGAGTATGGCTTTCAGGTTTTCAAAAGCTGATTCACATTCATCGGTCCAAACAAAACTTGCCCTTTTTCTAAAGAGTCGAGTTAAAGGCTCAGTAATAGCTGTAAAATTTGGACAAAATTTTCTGTAGTAGCCAGCCATACCCAAGAAACGCTTCAGTTATCTCTTACATGTTGGTCTTGGAAATAGCGAGATAGCACTAACCTTAGCATCTGCAGGTTTTACCTGACCCTGACCCACAACATGACCCCATAATTTCACACGTGCATGTCCAAATTCACTTTTTCCAAGGTTCACTGTCAGCTTGGCGTCGCTTAGTCCATTGAACAGTGCGCGAATTCTCTTTAGATGATCTTCCCATGTATCGCTGTAGACAATGACGTCATCAATGTAAGTCTCACATCCTTCCAAACCAGAAGTCACACGGTTAGTGAGACGCTGGAACGTGGCCGGAGAATTTTTCATTCCAATTGACATGACTTTGTACTGGAACAGACCCACCGAAGTGACGAATGCTGATACCTCCTTCGCCCGATCTGTTAGTGGAACTTGCTCAAATCCTTTCAGAAGATCAACCTTGGTACTTCCCACTTTATCAATGCAATCGTCAATGCGTGGAGTAGGGAATGTGTCTGTTTTGGCCAATGTGTTCACCTTTCTGTAGACAGTACACATCCTGTAACTGCCATCAGGCTTTGGAACGAGGATACCAGTTACTATTACTTGGTTCAATGAAGTCATTGTCCAGTAAATACTGAATCTCTTTTTTCAGATAGTTTTGTTTAATGGGATTCAAACGATATTGGTGCTGCTTCACTGGATTAGAATCTCCGACATTGACGTCATGTGAAATTTTATCAGTCCGAGTAGAAATATCGGGAAACAAATGTTCATATTGACTGAGCAGAGTTCGAGTTCTGTAATTTCGCCGCTGTCATGGGCTGTTCACAAGTTTCATTATTATCAGGGTCAGAACTAACTACACTTACAGGGTGTACAGTACTGTTAGTGCTATCTCTGTCTATGTATAACTTTAACATATTTACATGACGTAACTGTTTGCGTTTACGCCTGTCAGGAGTCTGAATTACATAATTAAGGTCACTTAATTTCTTTTCAATGACATAAGGACCATAATATCTAGCCTTAAGTGGATTACCAGGAATAGGCAGAAAAGCCAGTACCTTCTCACCAGGTTTGAAACTTCGTTTAAGGGCATGTTTATCATAGGTTATTTTCATATCTTTTTGTGCTGACTTTAAATTTGACATGGCCAAATCACGTGCTTTAGTCAACCTGGTGCGAAAGTCCGACACATATTGTAAGAGACTACATGAGTCAAGATCACTGTCTAGGAACTTTTTCTTTAGCAGTTTAAGTGATCCTCTAACTGTATGACCAAAGACTAATTCAAATGGACTGAAGCATAAAGACTCTTGAACAGACTCTCTAACATCAAACAATAACAAATGTATGCCTTCACCCCAGTCTTTCTCAGTGTCAAAACAATAAGTCCTAATCATGTTCTTTAATGTCTGGTGAAATCTTTCTAATGCGCCTTGACTTTCTGCGTGATATGCAGATAATTTGTATTGCTTTATTCTCAATTCATGCATGAAATTAGATCCATGATCAGACTGAACGGACTGGGCCTTAACAATAGTTTTTGCCTTAATATTCCGTAAAGAAATGACCGCAGGGAACCTGGTTGAAGCACACATGACTGTTAACATGTATTGATTGCCTGACTTTGTTTTTGGTAATGGACCAATACAATCTATAATCACCCTACTAAATGCTGCCTCAAATGCAAGGATTGGTCATAGAGGGGCCTTTGGTATGGTTTGGTTTTTTCCCTACCATTTGACATGTGTGGCATGACCTACAAAATTCCGTAACATCTTTCTATAAATTTGGCCAATAGAAATGATTTAGAATTTTGTAATATGTTTTATTAACACCTAAATGGCCGGAAAGAGGTGTTTCATGGGCTAGTCTGAGGATATCTGAACGATATGAATTTGGTACTACAATCTGATACTTAACTGCCCACTCATCATCAGGTGACATATCTGGAGGTCGCCATTTGCGCATAACAACACCATTTTTTACAAAAGTAACACACAGGCTCTTGAGTTACATCACACTCATCTACTGCCCTGTAAAACAACTTGGAAATGTCCTTGTCACTATGCTGTTCATTAACCAGCCATGATTTTGAAATTTTGTGATTAGAACATTCCAATTTGCTATCAAAATGTGGCTTATCAGTCTCCTCATTCAAACACACGAAAGTGTCGGCCAAACAAACGTCATCGATGAAGTCATCTTTAAGAGACTTTTCAGACTCCTCAGCCAATTTACTCATGGCTCTAGTAACTGCACCAGCAGGATACAAACTTTGAATTTCGTCTTCAACTGGATCATGGATCTGATCCAAACAAGGCTTGTCAGTTACAATCTGGTTAACCCCGACCTTATCTCCCGCAAGATCATTCCCAAGAAGTAATTGAACACCCTCAAATGGTAAACTACCATTAGTACCCACCGTAACAGGCCCAGAAATCAAATCGGAAGACAGATGAACGTTATGGAGCGGAACGGGTGTATAATTTACAGAATCTACCCCCTTTAATCAGGACATTACTGCTTGCAGATGAAGTCAGAAAACGGCAAAGTATCAGCCAACAAAGGAGACTGGCACGCGCCCGTGTCTCGCAAAACCTTCACAGGAGTAGCATTAGGAAAATCACTTGAAAGTGACACAAAACCATTGTGGATAAATGGTTCAAACATCTCCATAACAGGATTTGAAAAACCTGTCAACCTTATCCTTGATAGAACTAATAGGAACAGTGTCCCTGGCCATCTTAACGTCATATACACTATGAACGTCACTAACCTGCTTGGGTATAGATCTTGAAGTGAGGAAACCACTGGGCTTTTGAAAGGCTTGATCTTGTTGTTTTCTTTTCAATTTAAAATGGCCGTCCTTCTTACAATAGTTGCAAACGGGAGATTTATTTTGAGTGTTAAAAGTGGGTGACTGAGACTTTATGTTTGACCTTTGACATTTGTAACTGGGTTTAAAAGTTTTAGGCCTTGAAAAAGAACTGGGTTTGTTATCTGACAGATTAGGCTGGAATAAACTAGGCTTAACAGCATTGACAAATGATAATTTGTGTGTCAGAGCGTATTCGTCAGCAAAACGTGGTGCCTGATCTAAAGTGTTAGCATTCTTTTCATCAAGGAATGTTCTAATATCACCATGGATACACCTTTTAAATTCCTCTACCAGCATAAGCTGTCTAAGGCTTTCAAATTGGTTGTCAATGTTAACCGAAGCACACCACCTATCAAATAACTGTTCTTTTGAACGAGCAACTTCTACATCAGTCTGAGAGTTTTGTTTTTCACAACTACGAAACTTTTGCCTATTCAGGAACTAATTCATACCCTTTAAGGATTAAATCCTTCACTGTATCATAATTTGATGCTTGCTCTACCGTCAATTGAGTGTAAATGTCCCTTGCCTTTCCGATCAAAACACATTGAAGAACTCCAATTTTCTTTTGGCCAGTTTAAATTTTCAGCACTTTTCTCAAAATGCAGAAAATGTTTATCAACTTCTTTTTCCTGAAATGGTGGGACGAGACGTATTTGACGAGCCGCATCAAATTTTGATTGTGATTGTACAGGTGCATATGCAGGAGGACTTGTTTGCGACTGTAATTCCATATGCTTCATCTTTCTTACTTTTCTCTCTCTAAAGCTCTTTCTTTCTCTCTTTCCTCTTTTTCTAACTTTTCTCTCTCTAATTCCAATTTCTTTAATTCCTGCTGATGTTGCAATTCTACTTTCCTTATTTTCAAATCATCAGCTGTTTCCTCAGTTAAATCAAAATCACTTTCATTCCAAATTTGTTTGCTAACAAAATGTTTAATAATGAGTTTCTTAATTTCTTGCTTTCTCAAAGATGTTTTAACTTTAATTTGTAGGAATTTACACAGCGCGAACAAATCCCCTTTGCGTAGTTCGTTAAACTCTTCCTGACTAGGTTCTAAGACAAATTGTGCTGGGTCAAATGACATGCTGATAGCAGACTCCCTGACTTCACAAATTTAGACACTGTTGTAAAGCTGTATCAATTTAGAACTATGTGGCAAAGCTGCCAGCTGATCAATAATGTAAACAAATACTCTCGGACAGGCCCCCAATTTCTGTTACGTCAACAAAATGCAACAGAAAGATGTGTGAAGTCAAGAATTAGCAATCAAATATTTATTTAAAATACTAAAATCATATACAATTTAAGTAAGGTTAATACAACAAATAAATGTGTGAAATATAGTCTTACTGTTCAATGCTATACCGTTGTGCACTTTACAGTCCTTGTTGATGCGCACAAATCACTCTTCTGTATAATGGTAATGCAACACTGCTCAGTAAATGTCCAATATCCAATATCCGTTAACAAATAGCGTATGTTATGCAGCACCCAAAAGTTAATACACAAGAGTAAATAATCCAGCAGTCCGTAGTTACAGGCAAAGGTAAAATCCAGATAGTAACACAGTATAACAGACCCACATAAAAGCCAGTTTGAATTCCCTCTTGAATGACTGACTGAATGCGCTATTTATACTCTATGAGGCATTCCAGATCATTCTACCCAATCAAGAAGCTTCTAGAATACACAGCGTTACCGCATCAGCTGACCTAGATACAATTTACAAAAGCCTTCCAGAAAACTCCAAGTGGCTAACCCACATAATAATACGTAAACAAGCTCTATATTTTAGAAACATTCACAATGTCTAATAATAGACTACAATACCATGACAAAAGTAACTCAAGTTGAGTGAAAATTAGAGAATGAAAAATGGGCAAAAATCTATTTTATTTCATATCACATTAATATTCACTAATTTATCATGCAGATTCTGCGGAGAAATTGCATAGATAAAAAATTCGAAAAGCCGACCGAAAAATCGACCAAAAAATGCCGTTGACGTCATCAAAGGGACCATCTTGGATTTTTTTTAATACATTTCTGGTAGAGCTTGACCCTAGGATACAGAGTGGTAAGTTTCAGCCCCCTAGCTCAAGCGGTAAGAAAAATAATTGGCGGGGGGGCCTTTACGCCCCTCCCCCCCCAGGCCAGGACAGGTCCCCAAAAGCTCAGGCCAGATAGGGTTAAATGGTGATACTGATTTATAATAAACTTCTGTATGCATGTGTGATGTAAGTTTGTGTACCGACGCCTATTCATTCTCGAGAGATGATGATAATGAGAGAACAGAGATCGGCGAACGTACGTACATACATGGTGATAGTATCCCAAAGACAACTAGATTTTGGCTATAGTCCATGACCTGATGTGTGTCTAGTGTAAGGTTAGTAAGTTTAGGCCTTATCAACATGTACATGAAATATGGCGGTAATAAGCAGCCAGAGATGAATGAAGAAATTTGACCCAGTGACCCAGAAAAATTAGGCCAAACTCACCGACGTTTGACAGGCTTCTTCTCTAAGACCATATACAAATGGGAAGTAAGTTTAGTGCTCCTAAAGAAAGAAATTAGATGGTAACAAACCATGATGAATTGATGCAGTTTGACCTGATGACCTGGGAAAATATTGGTCAATCTCGCTGATTTTTAATAGGCTTCTGTTCCGTGACCATATGTATGTGTGATGTAAGTTTAGTATTACTAGACATAGTCATTTTTTAGATATGGTGGTAACGACACGTCGGAGACGGACGGACGTACTTGATGACGACAATACCCTTCGGGCAGTTAAAAATCACCAGCTATGCCTACTTAACTCGATCTGGCCTGGGCGATTTGGGTGCACAGCAGCCTGGGGAGGAGCAGAAAGTGCCCCTATATATTTTCGCTATCTCCAAGGCTAGAGTGCTGAGACTTACCACACTATATCTTTCGGGCGATTTTTTGGTCAGATTTTATGAATTTTTGTATTTATGTGTTTTCGTCGCAAAAACTGAAGGATAAATTAGTAAATAATAATGTGATATGAAATAAAATAGGTTTTACCCAATTTTGCTTGCAGAAAAGCATATTTTTTTTTAAGAAATAGGACGAAAATATCACTTTTCTGGTACCCCACATGGCCACCTTTTTGAATTTACTCATGCTCATCTGCTCGGGGGTAATGCAAATAGGTTCAAAACGAACCCTAAATGATAAGCTACAAAGTGACTAACAGCTCTCAATTGTTTTGTCGCTCCGGAGATAAGAGCAAAAAAAACCAACAAAGGGTGGGGGTGCGGCCAGGTAGGGTAAGAGCTTCATGTATATCTGTTTTAATAATATAATTCAATATATACAGAGTGCCCTTTGTCTAGGGCGATATGGTGAATTATCGCCCATTATCTCCCGTGATTACGTCGAGGGTGATAATGTTTGTCTCAGGACGGCGATGGAATGCGAGGGTGATATTGTATACTCGGAATTGCTTTTCTTCTCTAATATTGATTATGGCCCAAAAAAAAATTTTTAAATTTTTTTCGCTTTTCTTCTCTAATATTGATTATGGGTTCAAGATTATGGCCCTCTGCAAAAGAACAGCAAGGAATTGTGTATGTTATCTATTTCGGCCTAACCAATCAGAATAATGGGAACTAACATGAAGCCGGTCGAACTATGTTCAAGATTGAACTAGCATAATGCATCATGGAGGTTACTTCAATTGGCAACTACTAAGCACCGTTAAGTGGGCCACGTTAGCGGTGATGAAGAGTGACAAAACAAGAACTTCAAAGCCATAGTCCAGTCGGTCATACTGGCTGTCCAAGAAAGGGCAGAATCAGAAGCAACCTGTAACCATCTGGGTCATCTATACGCGATGAGACTGACCCTGGGTGTGTGCGTATCCATTTTCAGCCTGCTTTCTGCAGCTATAAGAGGGAATTCTCCGAAATCAACACCACGTGATGTCGTCAGTCAATCAGTTTAACTCTACCGATGCAACCCCAACGTAACCCGCCATGTTCGAGTCATGTGCTGTCCTACTTGTTCAAACTTACAGATCTACAACACCTACGGAAGTTATTCATATCTATTATTCATATAAGTTATTTATATCTATTCATAAATGTGCAAAAAAGTCTTGTCCCGCCTGGGTGTATTAAATAGAATAAGAAAATTCATAAACGCTAAGAAAATATTCGAGACCACCATACATTGATGTTAAATGAGACAGCGGCTCGAACGGTAACATTAGTCGAACCCAACAGGCGATATGTAGAGCCGGTAGGATAATTTGAAAAGTGAATCCGAGAACTCCACAATTTGTTTTAAATGTTTTAAAATGAACTGATCTTACTCAAAGAACCCAATTTCATAAGGTACGCACCGTTAAGTTTAAATGTTTAAATGGTCTTGTACCTGACTATCTTTTAAACAGGTACACATTTGTAAGCGAAGTCCACAGGTATCAGACAAGGCAGATTTTTAATATTGTTCTTCCTCGCTCAAATACTATTTTTAGATAAAAGCATGGAAAGTTTTGCCTCTTGAAATTCGGAAATCTGCAACGTATGGCAATTTTAAAAAATCCTGCTGGAAGTATTTGTCAGCTATATGAGAAATCAATTTATCCACATTCCATGTGATATCCTGTATTATATGAATTTTATCTTTGTGATGTTTATATGCCGTTATATGTATATTTATGTATATATTTTATAAATGTTGGCTAGTCATGATTGCCTGTATGATAGAGGGCTCCTTGGGAGAGCAGCCGTGAAGGCTGAAAGGACTACCCTTGCAGACGATAAACATAAACTACTGTAGGCCCATATCTTGTACACTTCCTTTATTCTCATCAGGGATGAAATCACTCCGTAGCGGAAGGTTCAAGCTGAAGAATGATTGGAAAAAATAAAAATATTTAGTTTCACAAATTATACGAGAGTTTACGGTAATGCATCTCTACAGCATGGTTACATCATGTGTGTTATATCAACAATAAATCGCATTTTAAACCAATATACTGTGTCTGTTGTTCTTCCTTACTAAGTTTGAGTTCCATATATATTCAGTAATGTTCATGACGGTGCTTATCAGATTCACAGAGCATTAAACTATGCAAGCCAAGTGCGTGTCAATTACGTATAGTATGGTGGTGTTGTTGTAACTATAAACTCACAAAAGTTCTTGGCCTTGTCAGCGGTCTACATCGTTCTTCCACAAGTCCTGTCTCGTCCACGCAGAACAAGATATAGGTCAAACCTGAATACATCAGCTCTATCTGATCAACTTTCCGATAAAACAGTAAAATTTCTCACTTTTCACTGTAACGCATGACTTTCAATTGGTTTAAACAGTATTTTATTTCCATGAAAAGATATAAATGGAAATGGGGATTGGGTAACAGGCAGAGCCTATATCAAACCCTCTCCCTATGACTTTCAATTCACGCTCTCTGCCATGTTACTTTTCACAAAACTCAAATCCATAACTGTCCACACCGGTTATGGAAATCGGGCTAAGAAATAATCGTAATCACGGACTTCAATGGGAATCGGACTAACTGTACCCTACATTCCCGGCCCCTTAAATGGGAAGTAAACCTCTTACTGAACATTTAACCAACTCATCATGCTATTCATTAGACACATCTCCAAAAATCTCCCGAACAACTGTGAAACAACAAAAAAAACTAAAAATAATTACGGTAACGTTCAATGTTCAATAATTGTTCATAGTTCGTTTTAGTCTTCAAGTCAAGTCACTTTCTATCGCACAAAGTTTCATGGTTCAAGCGTTAACCGACTCTAACAAGCACAGTTTGTCTACAGGCCTGTTTAAGAGCACCCATCTGGTTTTCACTTCAACGGACCGTACAAGCCCATCTTTCCCAGGAAAGGTTTTCGTAACTCGCGCGAGTGGCCAGTTCCTTCTGTGCGTGTTTTCATTCATTACTAGAACAACATCACCCTGTTGAATATTTCTCCTCGGTTCAAACCATTTCTGGCGCAGCTGTAATGTTGGAAGGTACTCGCGTACCCACCTCTTCCAAAATTGATCCGCTAAGAATTGAACGTGTTTCCAGCGTTTTCTGTAAGTGTCAAATGTCCCGAACTGTCCATAAGGAAACTCTGGACCAGATCGGAGTAACAGCAAATGGTTCGGCGTAAGCGATTCTAGGTCCTTTGGATTATCAGAAATGACAGTGATGGGTCGACTGTTCACGATCGACTCAGCTTCACACAATACCGTGCTTAGTCCCTCATCATCCAAGTGTTGATCCTTCAACAATGCCTCTAATACCCGTCGGACTGATCTGATTTGTCTTTCCCACACACCGCCCATGTGTGATGCTGCAGGGGGGTTGAATTCCCATTGGATATTCTGCTGTCGTAAGTGGTCCTCTATTTTCTCTTGGTTCCAATCTGCAATGGCTTGGCGAAGTTCCCTTTCAGCTCCTGTGAAATTTGTTCCGTTGTCTGAACGGATTTTCTCCGGTCTTCCTCGCCTACACTGGAATCGCGTAAGTGCATTAATAAAGGAGTCTGTATCCATGGAATCCAACTTCTCTATATGGATTGCCCTAATCACCAGACACGTGAACAAACACCCATAACGCTTCACTTGACTCCCGGCCTCTTTTCACCTGGAATGGACCGAAACAATCCACGCCAACAAACGTGAACGCTGGTTTGTCCGGAGTAACACGGTCTACTGGTAGATTTGCCATTCTTTGGCCACCAAGTCTCCCTTGTCGACGCTGGCAAACAACACACCCTTTCAAAACTCTGTTCACAGCAGGGCGCGCCTTGATGATCCAATACCGTTGTCGTATCCCTGCCAGAACATGTTCTTTACCGGAATGTCCTAACAGTTGGTGATAGTGGCGTATAATCAAAGTAACTACCGGATGACTTTTCGGTAGAATCATTTGATGTTTGGCATCACTGGTTATTGGAGCAGCTTGTAGACGTCCTCCAACACACATGATTCCCTTGAAGTTCTTCATCGGTTCTAGTTTATAGATGGAACTGGATTTCTTCACGATGCTGCCATTGCAAACTGATTCGAGTTCTTCGCTGAAGTGTTGTGTTTGCACTAGTTTGACAGTTGCTTCTTCTGCCGCTTTGATCTCAGACACCTTTAGGCCACCTTTGTTCCACTTAAAAGGTATTGTATCTTGAGATCTGGACTTCTCCAATAATAGTTCCCTGAATCGAAGAAGCCATGCTACGCACTTCTTCAGTTTGTACCAAGAAGAATATCTGCTGAAGAGTGTCTCGAACACGTCTTGATTTTCCACAGTGTTGTACGAAGTAGCTTCTCGCTTTACCTCTTTATCATTCTCAAGGTCTGTGATCCAAACTGGCAATGACGGCCACTCGGTTTCGTCTTTGGAGAGGAAATCAGGTCCTTCTATCCATCGTTTACTGTTAAGTATGTCATCTGCATCGAGGCCTCTTGAAGCGTCATCAGCTGGGTTGCTTGCAGAATCAACATGTCTCCACTGATCCGGGCTGGATCCATCGTGGATCGTGGCAACTCGGTTTGCGACGAACATCTGGAATCGCCGTGTCGTACTTCTGATGTAGTGCAGCACAATCATGCTGTCTGTCCAGAATGTGGAACCATGAATATCCATTCTCAGTTCCCGGCGCAGCATACCATCTACTTTGACCGCTAAAACGGCCGCCGAAAGCTCCAAACGCGGAATCGTCATCTGTTTAATGGGAGCTAACCTCGACTTTCCCATTACAAAAGCACAGTGGATTTTTCCTTCGGAGTTGACGATTCTGAGGTACGAGACGGTACCATAGCCTTCGAGTGAAGCATCAGAAAAGTGGTGAACTTGACACTGTACGATCTTTCCAAATCCATCTGGTACCACGCATCGATCAATGTTGAATTGCTCTAGTTTCGGGAGTTCTTCTGTCCACTTATTTCAATTTTGTAAGTTGCTCTCTTTCAAGGGTTCGTCCCAACCTTTGCTGGATGTACACTCATCTTACACAAATCCAAAGGGGTCATATATCGAGCTAATGATGCTCATCAGTCCTAATTCTAAACCCAAACTGGTCAGTCTCTGTATCCCAGAGTATGCCCAATGCCCGTTCTACAGGAAGCGACTTTGCGTCAAGTTATTTCACTTCTTTCGCTCTGTGGTCCTGTGGGATTGACTCCAGCACTTCTCTGTTGTTACTGACCCACTTGGTTAAATTGAAACCACCAGTTTGTTGTAGTAAGCGAAGTTGCTTCACTAAACTGACTGCCTCACCCACAGTATCCACAGATTTCAGGCAGTCATCAACATAGAAGTTCTCGTTGACCGCTTGAGAAACTGCAGTGTCAAAATCGGTCACGTGGTCTGCTGCTGTACGACGTAATGCCAAATTTGCACAACTGGGCGACCAAACGCCACCAAAAAGGTGAACAGTCATTCGGTACACTTCTGGTTCATCAGTGATGTCATCGTTTTCCCACCAAAGAAATCTCAAAACATCTCGGTCAGCAGGAGTTACTTTAACTTGGTGGAACATGCCTTCGATGTCACCCATCACAGCGATTCGGTTTTCCCGGAAACGCAAGAGTACACCTATAAGAGTATTGGTCATGTCAGGACCTTGGAAGACCACGTCGTTTAGGGACATACCCATGTACTTTGCAGCGCAATCAAAAACAATCCGTAGCTTGTCAGGTTTGTTAATATTTGTAACTCCGTGATGAGGAAGATACCACGTCTTCCCTTCGGCTGCCAGTAGTTCTTCTTTAGGGACCTTTTCAGCATAACCCTTGTCAATTAAACCATGAATCTCTGACCGGTATTTCTCGTACAAATCCGAATGTCTTTCCAACTTCTTCTGAAGTGAGTCGAGGCGAGATTTTGCAACCGCATAGTTATTTGGCACACACGGAGTTTGATTCTTGAACGGAATATCCATCTGGTAGTGCCCATCAACAACTTCAATAGTATTCTCCCATATACCAAGAGTTCTTTTGTCATTCAGAGACATCTGTGGGCTACTGTCAGCAAGACTCTCACACGTCTCCATCTTCCAAAACCTCTCGACTTGAGACTGCAGAAGCTGATCAGCACGAACGAAGTTGGAAATAGCTGTATCCTGACCACCTGTGTGAAGAGGTCCATTTAATGTCCACCCGAATACAGTCCTGGTAGCATATGGCTCATTTCCTGTACCCCTTCTGACCTCAATCGGAATCAATGCTGTGGGTACATCCTGTCCGATTAGTAGTGTCACCCTTTCTCCATCAACCTTCGGAAACTTGATCCCATTCAAATGCGGCCACATATCAATGTCATTTTGATCAACCACATTGTCCTTCAGAATAGGGAACTTGGAAGTTGAGAACACATGCGGAATATGCACCACGTTCCTCTCGTCGACATCAGCTACGTCTAAAGATGCTAACATAGTTTCTGATACACTGTTCTCTTTACCTAATGTAGTGAGAGTCAAAGTTGTATTGGTTCCATTTACCCCAAGTATGTCAACCAATGCCTGAGAGCAAAATGTGTTAGTACTCCCACTGTCCAACAGCGCATAAGTAGTAACGAACGCCTGATCCGCGTTGGCTCGGATTTTCACCGGAACTATTGGTAGGGCAACTTTAGTCATACCCGACCCCGTAGCTTTACATGTGGAACTGTGAACTCTGGCATTTTCAATAGAAGATCTATCTCCCTTACTCTCTGAGGCTGTATAGTTCTGCTGATATGGGAAATGTAGGAGTCTGGAATGTGCCTTTGTACACCCTTGAATTGAACAACGACTTGGCTTCTGGCAAGACGTTGACGTGTGCTTGGGAGAAAAGCAGTTGAAACAAAGTTTCTTCTCTCGAACAAACTCTAACCTTTTGTCCGGCTTCATTTCTTTGAACTGTTCACATTTAAACAGAGCATGGCTACCCAAACAGAGGTGGCATGGGGGGAAGTTAATAACATCTTGTTTATCTGAACTAGACTTTGATCCGTCAGCACTGACCTGAATGTTGAAGCTAGCTCCCAGTTTCCTACCAGAATTTGAAGCTTTCGTGAAGATTCCTTTAGTTTCCTTATTTCTCATGTCTGAGGTGGTTCCAAACACTGGATCATTCGCTTCTCGTGCTGCCATTTCAATGAAATCTGCCAGTAACTTGATGTCAGGATATGTACCTTTAATCGTCAGTATGTCTACCACTTTTTTACGCCATCTTCCTTGCAGATAGGTTGGAAGTTTCTCAACCAGACTGACCATTCTGGTCTGATTGTCTACCTCACTCAACTTGCCCATAGCGTTTAAAGTCAACATGCAAGTTCGCACATCATCTGCATATGTACGAAAAGATTCCTTATCGTAAGGCTTGATACAGGGTCTCTCGGTCACTTTCTTGATCCAAGCCTTCGAAATCACGTATTCGTTTCCGAATCTCTCTTTTAGAAGCATCCTGGCTTGAGTGTAGCCTTCTTCAGCGGACATTAAAGAACAACACTGTATAACATCTAGGGCCCGTCCGGTACAGTATTGAAACAGCCGGTTGAGTTTAACATTGTCGCCGACGGTTGTCATCCCCACACTGTTATCGAACGCTCTAACGAACATCCAGTATTTCAATGGATCTCCATTGAACGTCATCATCTCTGTCTTTGGCAGTTGTGCGACGTCTAACATCTGTTTTTGTAGTAGAACAATTCTCTCCTCAGCTGTTAATGCTGTTTCCAGAACAGAATTTCGAATATTTTGGGCACCCGAATGTGATGACACCCCAGTATCTATGCCCTTATCCTGCCAAGGTGAAGCCAACCCTGCAGAGCTCCATTGTCGTTCACCACCAGGAGAAGATAGGAACGGTTCTTCAACAAAAGGCCTAACTGGTGCTCTATACTCTTCTCTTTCGGGGACTCTTGTCTTGGATAGAAGCAAGCTGTCCATCTTGGACTGCAAATCCTGCATCAATTTTTGCTGTTGTATAATGGACTGCATAATCAGTTTTTTCTCAAGTGTTTCGTCCTGTGCCACCGCTCCATGAGAAGAGAAATCTGAGCGCCGTTCCGATTTCACTTGAAAATTGCTTTCTGGATTTAATGTTAGGTTCTCAGATTGATAGCGGCCTGCTATCTTTTCTGCACCTGTCTCAGATACAGTTTTCTCCAATGTCGCTGGAATACTTCGCACTGGTTTTCGATAACCTCTGGTGCCTCTATTTACACTTCCAGCTTGACTTCCATACTCATCATATACCTCTTCTTCTGCTTCAACAGCGGCGATCTGGCCTTCTAGTTCTAAAGTCTCCCATATTCAGAAGCTTTATTTGTTTACATCTCAACTCCTGTTTTCTCTTTAGAACCTGTGCACGTGCCAATAGCTTTGCCTTTTGTGCCTTGGCTTTTACTTTGGCACTACCTAATGATGAAACACTTCTACCACATTGACTTGCAGACTCGCCTGGTTTTATGTCGTCAATAACATTCCGATCATCTCCGAAATTGTCATAGCTAACCCCAATCCAATCCGAAACCTCTATTTTGAATGCAGCAAAATGTTGGTTTGCCGCTTCGAAATATTCATCTGCCTGTGCAATCGCGTCATCATCGGTTATAATCAACGATTTGTATCGCAAATGTTTTTCGTGAAATTTCCCGAAAGTCTGTTTCAAATCCTGCAGTTTGCTAGCTACTAATTCTGTGTCGGCACACTGAAGCATAAGCTGTCTAATGTCATTTTCCTGTTTTGTCAAGGTTGACTTAATACCACCTCTCTCGTGGCGAAGACGTTGTAATTTCTCTGAAATTACGCCTTCCTGGTCCAATGTTACATTAGCTAGCGTTTTTCGAACTCCGACAGTACTGTTCACTGTAGACATTGTCACTGATAATACTGCACTGTCCTAAACAAGTCTGTATTTTTCCACCTTTATTGTGGAACTTTTCTTGAACTTTAATGTAGACGATAAACAGAAACTACTGTAGGCCCATATCTTGTACACTTCCTTTATTCTCATCAGGGATGAAATCACTCCGTAGCGGAAGGTTCAAGCTGAAGAATGATTGGAAAAAAATAAAAATATTTAGTTTCACAAATTATACGAGAGTTTACGGTAATGCATCTCTACAACATGGTTACATCATGTGTGTTATATCAACAATAAATCGCATTTTAAACCAATATACTGTGTCTGTTGTTCATGACGGTGCTTATCAGATTCACAGAGCGTTAAACTATGCACGCCAAGTGCGTGTCAATTACGTATAGTATGGTGGTGTTGTTGTAACTACAAACTCACAAAAGTTCTTGGCCTTGTCAGCGGTCTACATCGTTCTTCCACAAGTCCTGTCTCGTCCACGCAGAGAACAAGATATAGGTCAAACCTGAATACATCAGCTCTATCTGACCAACTTTCCGATAAAACAGTAAAATTTCTCACTTTTCACTGTAACGCATGACTTTCAATTCACGCTCTCTGCCATGTTACTTTTCACAAAACTCAAATCCATAACTGTCCACACCGGTTATGGAAATCGGACTAAGAAATAATCGTAATCACGGACTTCAATGGGAATCGGACTAACTGTACCCCACAACCCTCTTAAAAAAATTTAAATAAATAAATAAAAGTATCTTTTTTGAGCTGAGACAATATGTTTCAGAAGTAGTATGAATAGCCTGTAATTTATTAGATTTCTCGAGTCTGTTCTCCGCCTGATGAAGACCGAACCGTATACGGTAATGTATCGGATATCGCTCCGCAATAATGGCGACCTACGATTCTTATGAATGGCGAAGTGTACGTAAATGAGTCAGAAGATCAATTCCCCAGTTGAGCCGGAAATACTACAACAATACTTGACAATATGTTGTGTCCATGTCAAAGAAGAATAAAATGGCAAGCAAAGCAATGTATTAAAGCCATGAAACCACATTCAGAATTCAAACTGTGATTGAAAATCAATAATATTTAGTGTATAAACTCACCAGTTCTTCGTAAATGTTCCCCACATGCAGTACACGTCACCAAGTGTATCTTTTGATCAGTTAAACCACTGGGGATTGGTTTAGTCTCATTTCGCCAACTTTCACACCTATTAGAGTCTCAACTCGCCAACTCGGCAATTTTGCCAATCAGCTGACATGCCGCTGAGTGGCACTGAGTGGGGTGACAGATTACGTCGGATTATCTATCAGCAGTCCCGTTATCACCTTTTAGAAATTTTTAATGAATTTAGACTGACTCAATACTGCTCACCTGCTATAAAATAACCTACCGAGAAATGAACGTCATCATTAGGAGGACTGTCAGTAATTTGGAATGGCTACAAGTACCGTATTAGGAGAAAGAATGACATTTGGGCCGCATGGAAGTACTGTTTCGCAGGATGTCGGACTAGCATCTGTACCACGAATAATTTGCTCCCCCTGTTGATTTTAGAAAGGCAGAAAATGCAAATTGTTTTAAACGTTTAATAAAAAACTGGAGCGGACCCAATTGTAAATGTTGTTTATGCCATTCATCAATATAATTTCTACATTCATGTGCATACCCTCTGTTTAAGATATAGTTTACTCTGTGAATTACTGTTTTTGTTTCTTATACTATGGGGTCTCTATATATAACCCCATGCTTTATATAAATCAACATATGTGCATAACAGTGTCGAGGGATGGCACCATAGGATAAATTCTGTCGCCGGGAAGTCCTATCCGAACTTGTTCGAATTCATCAGGTTTATGAAACGGAAACAGTCCGTCACCGAAACGAAAATATCTCAACTTGAACTAGGTGTCAGATTTACTCCAAAGAGGCGGAAGTACCGAAAACTGGACGAGAGATTAGTTGTGTTGAAACAGAATTGCTGATGGAAATATCAATCCCGTTGGATTTGCTGACAGAGCTTCATATCTCTTCCATATGGGTGAAAAATAACATGTAAATTGTATTCTATGTATGTATTTTGTTTCTATGTATGATATAACAGTTCGTAAATTTGTTATGTACAGAATAAATGTTTTCCTAATCGCATTGAACCCCCATGTCTTAAGTTGTCTTAATCTATTTAATCCTGCTATTGTGATATATCCATCACGCGGCTTTCACACGTATGCCAGTCTCGTTTCGCCAACTCGACATTTTGGTAAGAGAAGAATAAAAGTTGGCGAAATGAGACGACACCCTGGGGATTTCCCCTTAACCCAGCTGGGGAGCTAGACTGGTCAAGCAGATACGGATCCGTATCTCCTAGACCAGACTAGCTCTCCAGCTGGATTAAGGGACAACCCCCCGTGGGTTAAACTAACATTGCAAGAAGTCCTTTCATGATAACCCAGGATACACTACAACATGCATGTGTGTCAAAATGGGCAGCGGCTAGCATGTATGTATGAGACTGGTTAGTTTATGACAGAGTAACAGGTTACGCGTCATCCAGTTCCATGTAACTGTTAATGGAGGATGCCCATTCAGTGAATGTTAGTGGACAAGTACTGGTTATCACCTGAGGTTAAGGTGTATAAGCGAAATAAAGCACCTAGCTCGAGGTCAGATATTGTCCACCGAGGTCGAAGACCGAGATGGAAAATATCTGGCCGAGAGTTAGGTGTTTTGTTTCGCTTTCACGCCGAAACCGAGGGCGATAACTAACTTACACCGTCGTATCATTGTCTGCCACGAATCGTTTATTCGAGTGAATTACCGCGTCGTCAGTGGGTTGTGCTTGCCTGCAGTTGTGAAATTTACACCACTCCTGAAAAACCTATCTTAGGACGAACAATACATTTGCAGACGAAACAAAACATCCACAACTTGTTTGACTGACCCGTAACTCTCACGTTATCGTTACAAAGATTTGTAATGTAACGAAAGTGCAGAATGCAAACGATCTCTTGGGTTCCCCTTTAATAAATCACAGCTTCTGAATGACATGTGACTATATGTGAAATCGAAAGTGACATTGTGTTTACGTGGCGGTTCACTTACCTGATGGAATTCAACGCTGTAATTTTCCTAGAATGAACTACAATAATCCGGGAGACAGACAATGCCTCGAAATCCCGGTGAAGTTATCTCAAACGATCAGTCGGGACGGCAAAAGGAACCCTGGTGAGCTCACTTGCTTCGCTGTAGATGACGTCAGTCAGGAATCCGGAAGTCAACATTGTGGAATATGCAGATAAGGACAGTGAACTTTGCGGTCGTCGTATGAATTAACTAGAGAGAGTTGGAAGCTGAGATTTACCAGTTACGTCCGTTATGAATTATGGTTTGTTCCTCCATAGCCATATTTATCCAGCGAAGTCCAGATAAACTGATCGGGGGAAGTGTGATAATTTGACAATAAAGAGGGCGCTGACATCGTCGACTTGTTTCTACCTTTATCCACAGAAGAGCGATAGCCCTATATAAGCCAGACTCCCCGCTAAAACGAGGCAGACCAGCAGAAACTCCGAGGTGAGAGGATGCATAAATTGTATCGGGGAGAAGAAATCCAATACATTGCCGGGCCGGAGAAGGGCCGTGATCAGGCCGCCGAATTCTTGCCGCCGCCGGGCCGGGACCAGGCCGCCGAATTGGAGAAGAGCTGCCGCCGAATTCTATAGCATCATAGCATACATTTACACTCACTTACATTCACACGTCCGGGCTGTGTTTACTCTACTCCGATCTCTACCTGCCTCAACCGTAATGCACAGTTGTGCGGGTATTGCACTGGGAGATAGGGTATAGACACTTATCGTTAATGGTTATTTCTAACTCTACCTGATCCTCGTCCGTAAAGCACAGACGTGCAGGTTTAGCTCTGGGAATTAACTAACGGCGTTAGTGTTGATAGCATGGCCATACCTTAGCCGCATCTACTTGACTCAACCGTATTGAACAGTTGTGCAGGTACGGCCCTGTGGTTAATGGTATCGATTAAACTGTAACCGGTAGGAGACGCTCGTCTCTGTGAAGAGGGAACAGCTAAACCAAATCCAACACAGTTCCTACATAAACAATTATCCATGCACACACGTACTTAAACACACAAACTACGGGTTGAAATACATTCATGCTAACACTCACAAGCTATAGGCCCAGGTCTAGAGTTTGATATATATACACGTACCCAGTAAATCGTACCATAAACGATTATCCATTCACGGCCCCATAAGCATACGGTCTCTCACCACCCTGTACATACATTGAGTAATTCACGGCCAATCATAGATTAATACTGTCTCATACAGTAGTATATAAAGGGGGAATCCTTGACCAGATGCCCATCTATTGCGGATGACCATACAGAAAGAGGGTTCCTATACCAGGTGACCATACAGTAGTATAGGAAGAGGGTTCCTATACTGGGTGACCATACAGTAGTCTAGGAAGAGGGTTACTAGACCAGGTGCCAACCCATCCACCGTGTGTTATCGATGTCCGTTCCTATGTGGACCGTGTAGCCGTGAACTTTATCCTTGATGATTCGTCCTTGGAGCCGGGCCGCGGAGTGAGTCGCTGTGAGCGTTGTCGCTGAAGCCTGGAGGTTTATTCCTACGAGGGGTGCCGTCTGCTGCTGTGGTGAGCCGTGCAGTTGAATAGTCCTGCGGTGTTACAGAGAGACGGGCCGGTGCCGTAGAAGCCTTAGTACTGTGAGAGTACTGTCGTGCCCAGGCCGTCCGCATCCATTGACAGTTACCAACGCTTGGAAGGGCCAGGTCGTGTAAGACGAGACACGACGACGACGATAAGTCCATACAGCCCGAGGGAAGAAGACCGGGAGAAGGAAGACGCACGCCGGACATAACCAAGGGAGGCCCAGGTCGTGTAAGACGAAACACGACGGGGAATCCATCCATACGGGAGTGGACGAAGACCTGGGGAAGGAAGATAGACGCTGGATCCAACCACGAAGACCTGGGGAAGGAAGATAGAAGCTGGACCCAACCACGAGAGAACCGGTCGTGACCAGACTGTGGCTGTGACCAGGCCTGATCGCGATATAGCTAGGGCTATATAATTTTGTATATATTTTCTATTATATTGAACTTCGGTTAAAGATAACTATAAGAATACAGGTAAATCCAATTCATAGATCAGGGATCTTCTTTTCAGGGATTATACGCTACCGCGAACTGAATCCTGTATTCCTGCTCAAAGAATTATATGTCAGTATTGTATTAATTTGCTTTGGTTGTCATTACAGGTCTTCCTTTCCAACCTCCTCGATCCAGACAAGGTGACATGTTGAATCGAACTCCCTCGTTGGCCAAGATCAGTGCCCGAGTGCGTTCCCGGTAGCCTGACAGTTTGTCTTGGGGACCCTGCGCACTCTCTTGTGGATCTGAAACATCCATTCCCCACGTAAGCGTTTCAACTGGTGGCAGCGGTGGGATGGCCAACACCTGGGAGACGAAGGAAAGGAGATGAAGCCTGGCGGATAGCATGGATCCGGACCAGACAACCATGAAGATAACTGGAGATTTCGGCGCCGAGTTACGACAACCGGGAGCCAGGAGCCAGCCACCTGACGGAAGAGGAGCCCGACCGAAATTCTCCACGACGCCGAGTCCACGGGAACGACGTGAGACAGGAAGAGGCGTGGGTTCCGGACGATCAACCACAGCTACTATGGCTTCTGAAAATCTTCTTGACTTGTTCCCGATGGAACTGGAATCAGTATTGTCGGCACCACCGCTCGACCTATGGGAGAGACGACTGCTGAAGATCGGTTGACTGATTGGAGACGTCAGCCGGAAAATGAACGGCACATACATGACCCAAGGCGAGAGGTAGAAGATCTACGTGGTGCCATAAACGTCTTGAGTACATCGGTGACCGCCATAATGGGGCAGGTGTCCACAATACTGAGAAATCAAGTTTCCAGTGACGAGATGACTCAACTGAAGGGCGAAGATTACAGTCATTCTGGTCCGGGTGGACTGGATAGAGGGCGCCGAGCCGCAGAGACGCCGCTACGGGATCGAGACGAAGCCGTATCTGGGACGACGCCGAGGCATGACGGGTCGCCGCCAAGAAGAAGCCGGGATGAACCACCTTCCATGATGTATGATCAGCCGTTACAGACGTCGACACCCAGGGCAGAGCTTAGTCAGCCGAAGACGACGAAGGTGAAGGCCGCTACTTACGACGGTACTGCACCGTGGCGAGACTATTTGACTCATTTCGGGCATTGCGCCGTGATAAATGGGTGGACGTACCAGCAACAGGGTCAATACCTAGCCGTCGCTTTACGGGGGTCAGCACAGCAAGTACTAACCAGCCTTAAGTCTACGCCGGGCAATACCGACTACGACCGCTTAAAGGAAGCCTTGGAGAAACGCTTTTCCCCCCCGAATCAGATGGACCTGTACAAGTCGCAACTGAAGTCTAGACACCGTGAGAGAGATGAAGATCTTCCGGGCCTGGCTCAAGCGTTAATCCGCCTGACACAGTTGGCTTATCCTGATGCCGGAGACGATATTCAGGATACTCTAGCCAAGGATCCGTTCCTGGACGCCATCAGTGATGAGATGAGATTTCAAGTCTGGCAGACAAGACCTAAGACTTTGGATGCGGCGGTACATGCGGCCGTGGAACTGGAAGCGTTCAAGACATCCCAGCGTCACAAGAACTGGCCGACGGCTAAGTCAACTGCTCCGGAGAAGGATGATCAGGCAGACGCATCCGCGGAAGAAGTTGAGATGGAGAATCAACGGTTGAGAGAAGAAAAACAGATGTTAATGGAGATGATTCAACGAGACACTGAATCACGGAGACAGCAATGGCCACGACGATACCAGTCGAGATGGGGACATCGAGGTGGCCGTCAACAGCCATACGGCGGCCATGATCGAACCGCAGGATGCTGGTCATGCGGGAAAGACGGACATTACCGTGCGACTTGTCCAGAGTTGCGCAGTCCGGATGATCATCAACTCCCACGACAGCCGAAACCTCCACCGAAACCTCCTACGGTGAATAACTCTGGTGAGGCCGGATTGTATCTCCCGGCCAAGATGGGATCCGTAGGATTGTGGTGCTGCGTCGACACAGGTGCATCGGTTTCTCTTCTGAACGTGCGGGTGTACAACCAGCTGAGTCCCCGACTTAGGCCGGCATTGAGAAGTCCCTCCTTTGCGTCCATTCGTATGGCCGATGGTACGAGTATGCCACTACAGGGTGAAGCAGACTTTAAGATAACTATAGATGGGACTACCCGGGCCCAGACGATGATTGTTGGATCATTGACAGTGGATGCCCTCCTTGGTTATGATTTCCTGAGTAGCCACTGTACTGCGATTGATACGGAGAAGCACCGGGTGAAGTATAGCGGCCGATATGTACAGTGTGAGGTCGTGGGGAGCCACGAATGCCATCGGGTGTCTGTAACGGAAACTTTTACTATCCCAGCTGGAGCTGAGGCAGTGGTGACGGGGACAGTCCGAGGAGCTCTATCGGGAGAGGTCGGAATGGTGGAAAACATCACTGAGTTCACACAGAAGACAGGAACCATGGTGGCCAGAGCCCTGGCTGAAGTTGACCGTGACCATGAAGTTACCCTGCGGTTCCTTAACCTGTCCACTGACCCCGCCGTAGTACAAGCCGGCACCCTGTGTGGTAGTCTGACGGAGGTGGAGGTAGTGGATAATTCAACTCCACTTACTGCAGATCCTCTGAACCAGAATAGTCCAGCACCTGGTGAAGCAACGGTACCAACCCCGAGATGTCCACAGCATCTGCGGGCCTTAGTACAACAGTCCAGTGAGGGATTAGAAGTCGAGAGAGCTTTGGCTGTAGAAGACTTGGTTACTCGCTTCACCCATTTGTTTGCCAAGGATGACAGTGATTTAGGGCGAACAACGATGGTGCAACATCACACCAAGACAGGGAGCGCGCCCCCGATCCGGATTCCCCCACGACGTCCACCCCTTCATGCTCGTGAAATAATAGATGATCAGGTGGAAGACATGCTGAAGCGGGGAGTCATCGAGCCATCAAATGGGCCTTGGTCTGCACCGGTCGTCCTAGTACGGAAGAAGGATGGGAAAATGCGATTCTGTGTCGATTACCGGGCCCTCAACAAAGTGACGGAGAAAGATGCCTACCCCCTGCCGAGAATCGACGAGTCCTTGGATTCTCTATCTGGTGCCTGCTGGTGGAGTATGCTCGACCTGATGTCAGGGTACTGGCAGGTCGAGGTGGCCCCGGTAGACAGATGTAAAACCGCCTTTGGCACTCGACGGGGCCTGTACCAATTCCGGGCTATGCCATTCGGGCTTTGTAATGCTCCAGGAACCTTCGAGCGATTAATGGAGGCAGTTTTGGCAGGCCTCCATTACGAGACGTACTTGGTGTATCTCGACGACATAATAGTTTCTGAATGACGTGTGACTATATGTGAAATCGAAAGTGACATTGTGTTTACGTGGCGGTTCACTTACCTGATGGAATTCAACGCTGTAATTTTCCTAGAATGAACTACAATAATCCGGGAGACAGACAATGCCTCGAAATCTCAAACGATCAGTCGGGACGGCAAAAGGAACCCTGGTGAGCTCACTTGCTTCGCTGTAGATGACGTCAGTCAGGAATCCGGAAGTCAACATTGTGGAATATGCAGAAAAGGACAGTGAACTTTGCGGTCGTCGTATGAATTAACTAGAGAGAGTTGGAATCTGAGATTTACCAGTTACGTCCGTTATGAATTATGGTTTGTTCCTCCAAAGCCATATTTATCCAGCGAAGTCCAGATAAACTGATCGGGGGAAGTGTGATAATTTGACAATAAAGAGGGCGCTGGCATCGTCGACTTGTTTCTACCTTTATCCACAGAAGAGCGGTAGCGCGATATAAGCCAGACTCCCCGCTAAAACGAGGCAGACCAGCAGAAACTCCGAGGTGAGAGGATGCATAAATTGTATCGGGGAGAAGAAATCCAATACATTGCTGGGCCGGAGAAGGGCCGTGATCAGGCCGCCGAATTCTTGCCGCCGCCGGGCCGGGACCAGGCCGTCGAATTGGAGAACAGCTGCCGCCGAATTCTATAGCATCATAGCATACATTTACACTCACTTACATTCACATGTCCGGGCTGTGTTTACTCTACTCCGATCTCTACCTGCCTCAACCGTAATGCACAGTTGTGCGGGTATTGCACTGGGAGATAGGGTATAGACACTTATCGTTAATGGTTATTTCTAACTCTACCTGATCCTCGTCCGTAAAGCACAGACGTGCAGGTTTAGCTCTGGGAATTAACTAACGGCGTTAGTGTTGATAGCATGGCCATACCTCAGCCGCATCTCTACTTGACACAACCGTATTGAACGGCCCTGTGGTTAATGGTATCGATTAAGCTGTAACCGGTAGGAGAGGCTCGTCTCTGTGAAGAGGGAACAGCTAAACCAAATCAAACACAGTTCCTACATAAACAATTATCCATGCACACACGTACTTAAACACACAACCTACGGGTTGAAATACATTCATGCTAACACTCACAAGTTATAGGCCCAGGTCTAGAGTTTGATATATATACACGTACCCAGTAAATCGTACCATAAACGATTATCCATTCACGGCTCCATAAGCATACGATCTCTCACCACCCTGTACATACATTGAGTAATTCACGGCCAATCATAGATTAATACTGTCTCATACAGTAGTATATAAAGGGGGAATCCTTGACCATATGCCCATCTATTGCGGATGACCATACAGAAAGAGGGTTCCTATACCAGGTGACCATACAGTAGTATAGGAAGAGGGTTCCTATTCTGGGTGACCATACAGTAGTCTAGGAAGAGGGTTACTAGACCAGATGCCTACCCATCCACCGTGTGTTATCGATGTCCGTTCCTATGTGGACCGTGTAGCCGTGAACTCTAGCCTTGATGATTCGTCCTTGGAGTCGGGCCGCGGAGTGAGTCGCCGTGAGCGGGGTCGCTGAAGCATGGTGAGCCGTGCAGTTGAATAGTCCTGCGGTGTTACAGAGAGACGGGCCGGTGCCGTAGAAGCCTTAGTACTGTGAGAGTACTGTCGTGCCCAGGCCGTCCGCATCCATTGACAGTTACCAACGCTTGGAGGGGCCAGGTCGTGTAAGACGAGACACGACGACGACGATAAGTCCATACAGCCCGAGGGAAGAAGACCGGGGGAAGGAAGACGCACGCCGGACATAACCACGGGAGGGCCAGGTCGTGTAAGACGAAACACGACGGGGAGTCCATCCATACGGGAGTGGACGAAGCCCTGGGAAAGGAAGATAGACGCTGGATCCAACCACGAAGACCTGGGGAAGGAAGATAGAAGCTGGACCCAACCACGAGAGAACCTGTCGTGACCAGACTGTGGCTGTGACCAGGCCTGATCGCGATATAGCTAGGGCTATATAATTTTGTATATATTTTCTATTATATTGAACTTCGGTTAAAGATAACTATAAGAATACAGGTAAATCCAATTCATAGATCAGGGATCTTCTTTTCAGGGATTATACGCTACCGCGAACTGAATCCTGTATTCCTGCTCAAAGAATTATATGTCAGTATTGTATTAATTTGCTTTGGTTGTCATTACAGGTCTTCCTTTCCAACCTCCTCGATCCAGACAAGGTGACAGGTTGAATCGAACTCCCTCGTTGGCCAAGATCAGTGCCCGAGTGCGTTCTCGGTAGCCTGACAGTTTGTCTTGGGGACCCTGCGCACTCTCTTGTGGATCTGAAACATCCATTCCCCACGTAAGGGTTTCAGTAACAAAAACATATATGTAATTGATATATGCATGTCACAATCTACATTATGTGTCACACGTATGAAGCAAAACATGCAGACATACATATTCTATATCCCTATGTCCATACGCATGATCTCATTCCAGCTCCATAATTAACGAAGTGTCTGACATAAATTCACGTTTTCCGGTACACATTTCACTTGCATCAACACATAAGGCAGAAAATTAATGTACAGACGCATCACAGACGCAGAAAATTAATACACAGACGCACCACAGTTTGACTGCTTAGTCTACAATCAATGCCCAGCCGGGACGGCAGTAAGCTGAATCGGACGTGTAATTTCGGTCTCCAGACTCCCCCCCCCCACCCCTTGGTTCACATGGATTTATGAATTGCAGTTCAGCGCTTTTTTGCAGACGTGTTTGTGAATATACGGACTACAGGTTTGTGTACTTTTTGTTGTGAATTTCGAACTATTTCATGCGTTTTAGTGTGAAAAACTGTTTCGGTTTTACCAGTGTTTCTGAAAGATTCTGAAATCCATCCCTTCGTCCACGAAGTGACGCCAGTTGGATACTTTGTTCGTGACACGCATTGTTGTTGGCAGCTGTTTGGTACTTTGTTTCAGCCGGAGCACGCTAGACTGGCTTGTGCAGAGCTGGCTGCTGGGGTTTTATTTTGATTTCTAATGTAAATACCTTAGTGGAATTGACCCCGTTGGACTCCTTAATTTGTACATATGATAATTCTTTAGTATTTTTTTGCCGACCATCATGATGGAGGACCCATTGGATTACGTTGACCTAGACATCGCGCGACGCAGTATTATGACCAAGGCGGCCGCACAAGTAGGCCGAGAGGGCCTGTTAGGACCTTTATCTACGGTGGTCGATGTGGGCGATATTTTCGCAATTAATCTGTTTCGGTTTTATCAGTGTTTCTGAAAGATTCTGAAATCCATCCCCTCGTCCACGAAGTGACGCCAGTTGGATACTTTGTTCGTGACACGCATTGTTGTTGGCAGCTGTTTGGTACTTTGTTTCAGCCGGAGCACGCTAGACTGGCTTGTGCAGAGCTGGCTGCTGGGGTTTTATTTTGATTTCTAATGTAAATACCTTAGTGGAATTGACCCCGTTGGACTCCTTAATTTGTACATATGATAATTCTTTAGTATTTTTTTGCCGACCATCATGATGGAGGACCCATTGGATTACGTTGACCTAGACATCGCGCGACGCAGTATTATGACCAAGGCGGCCGCACAAGTGGGCCGAGAGGGCCTGTTAGGACCTTTATCTACTCTGGTCGATGTGGGCGATATTTTCGCAATTAATCTCTCGATGAAACTAGTTACGGCCGGACGCTTAGTTTGCGCGAAAACTAAGAAAGTTTTTTTACCTCCGTCGATCAGACGGAGGTCTAGGAGAGCAACGTGAAATCTCCCGCCAAATAATTGTCATATGGGGAACCCACGACTCATGGGATTTCCAATAGGGATTGCTATGGTTCCCGACGAAATTTTGAAGCCAAGTTGTTGGACACTATTGAAATAATGGGGTTCCCCATTGCAATGCATTTCAATGGGCCTTGCTTCTGTAGTCGGGTTCCACCGCCCATCGTGCTTCACGAGTTACATGTAATGGCCGCTTTCACCGGGAGATTTAACACGGCGGCTCTCCAGCTTGTAGAGATGGACAATGCGACTTTTTGTCGCCATTTTCTGTTATTACAACTCAATGATTCATAGTATACCACCCGTCATTTCTATATATCGTAAAGTATTTGTCGGCTGATGACTTATGTCGAAGCCAACTAAATAGTCCAAGTTGTTGTTGATGCACGGGAGGTCATCAGGTCTGGGAAAGGTTGAAATTGGCCTGAATCACCCCAAAAGGGCTGATTGCGCCCAGTTTGGGTGAATGACGTCATAAATCCTCACCCCAATTAAGCTGAATTAATCGTAACCCAACGTGATCATTTTTTTACAATGATAAATATCTCAAATTATGAATTGACCACTTTTGGAGCTAAAATAGGGAACATGCTTTCTCCGATATCACAAAATTTATGACGTACATTTGCTTATGAATTGTGCAGGAAAGTGAAATATGTTAAATCCGGTTGATACAACTTTCCCGTTTATAAGTTGTTCGATGGAAAAAAATATTTCGTTCACGTTCATACCCGTCGTTGTTGTTGTAACCTACTTATTTTGGTATTATTTTCTTGTGCATTTATCAAATATAATATACCAGCATTATTGTAATGACGCATCAATTCACAGTTGATTGTTTGTCAAACGAAACCACATGTGTCTCTGTCCCAATTCCCACTCCAAAAGTTCATCCCCCAGCAGCATACATGTCAATTAACATTTCAATACACTGAATTAAAAATTATTCTTGAACCTATCAAATTACCTTGCCTCAGGATACCATTCTCAGCTTTACAGTCCATTTGAAACGAATGAGTGAAAACAGTTGAATAATGGTTTGATTTTGCAGAAGCCCCAAATTGATCTACCTGCGTGAGTCTGTAAGCTTATGTAATAAAGCTGATAAATAATATACATTTACTTTTTGTTTGCAACATTGTAAACCTTTTCTTTTCATTTATCCTAACAGTGTAGTGACATCCACATCCATGCGCTGTGAGACTTGTTGATGAAAAATAATTTGCTTGTTAAAACCTGATATTCTGAAAACTCATTCTGAATTGTAGTTGAAACAAAGGAGTGTCTACATTCCACATGTAGGCCTACATTATTGAGAGTTTTGACGGATAGCATGGATAGAGACTTTCCCATTATTTTTTTTATTTTTTTAGTTTTAAGCCCTGGACATACCATTTATTTGCCATACGATCACATTTCAATGCTTTGTTCAGCCCCCGTGATCTGAAACCAAATAAGCACTATCACGAGATGAAAGAAGGAGATGATGATATACATTTCAGGTTTTACCGATGCCAAATGACTTGAACAGAAGACAATTAGACAAAAAGAAAATCAATAAATATATCAATAAATAAATTACATAGAAAATGTTCTTGTCTTTGCAAGGGGGACATCAGACACACTGACAACACAGACCATTCATTCAAATTTCATCTTCCATTGGGGAGACAGAAATATTCCTCAAACACAGTATACGTAAGTAGTATACAAAGCGTAAATGGAGCAACATTTCACCCGGATGTAGAGGTAATTTGTGGAGGGATTGTGGCGTAAGTAGAGGTTAAGTGCCGGCCATCTTGGAAAATGGCGTTTTTTGGGTGCGGCCATTTTTAAAATCGAAAAAAGCGTAAATGGAGACACTTTTGACCCCTATATAGAGGTAATTTGTGGAGGGATTGTGGCGGTGAGGGGTCATCAAGTGCATATAGGTCCGGCAAAGAGGGATGTATTGAGACTGTATTCATCCGCATGGGAAGATGGCAGTGTTTTTAGACGGCCATGTTGGAAGATGGCGGTGTTTTTAGGCGGCCATGTTGGAAAAGGGGGCGTGTTTTTAGGCGGCCATGTTGGAAAAGGGGGCGTGTTTTTAGGCGGCCATTAAGGGGGCGTATTTTTAGGCGGCCATTAAGGGGGCGTATTTTTAGGCGGCCATGTTGGAAAATGGCCGTGTTTTTAGACGGCCATGTTGGAAAAGGGGGCGTATTTTTAGGCGGCCATGTTGGAAGGGGGCGTATTTTTAGGCGGCCATTAAGGGGGCGTGTTTTTAGGCGGCCATTAAGGGGGCGTATTCTTAGGCGGCCATTAAGGGGGCGTGTTTTTAGACGGCCATTAAGGGGGCGTATTTTTAGGCGGCCATGTTGGAAAAGGGGGCGTATTTTTAGACGGCCATGTTGGAAGGGGGGCGTGTTTTTAGACGGCCATGTTGGAAAATGGCCGTGTATTTAGGCGGCCATGTTGGATAGAAAAACGTATAAAAGGGTATAATTTTTAAGGGTGGGGTGTATTCATTGCACTACCTTACTTAGCACTCTGACTGACCTGACCGGCCTGCCTGCCTGCCTGCCTGCCTGCCTGCCTACCTGACCTATAGTCAATTCCCAGGTTAAAGTCCATTCCTATGTTTATAACATTAGGGTTGGCCCTGAAAAGGGCCTTTGGAACATGTACAGCTCTGTATTGGCGCCAGTGATGCATTCTGGGTGCCGTCAGAATCCCTTCATTTTTGCGCCAAAATTCGCTATGGCAAATTCCTATGTTAAATGATTGCGTGTATTGATATAACATTAGAGTCCATGTACACGTCGCTGATTGGTGGCCTACAAGGCGCCTACGCCGAGGTCCGCGCCACCACCCTTCCTGGGTTAATTTACAATCCGCATATTTTGCACCAAATTCACCTATAGTCAATTCCTAGGTTAAAGTCCATTCCTATGTTTATAACATTAGGGTTGGCCCTGAAAAGGGCCTTTGGAACATGTACAGCACTGTATTGGCGCCAGTGATGCATTCTGGGTGCCGTCAGAATCCCTTCATTTTGCACGAAAATTCGCACTAGCAAATTCCTATGTTAAATGATTGCGTGTATTGATATAACATTAGAGTCGATGTACACGTCGCTGATTGGTGGCCTACAAGGTGCCTACGCCGAGGTCCGCGCGACCACCCTTCCTGGGTTAATTTACAATCCGCTGATTTTGTACCAAATTCACCTATAGTCAATTCCTAGGTTAAATCCATTCCTATCTTTATAACATTACAGCCCGAATCATCACGGACTTTCACGAAGGTAGAGGGTGGAATAAAAACTATAACGTATACGGGTACGGATAGAGAGAGGTGCGAAAAAAACCCTATAACGTGTCCGGCTACGGACTAGGGTTTTTTAATAGACACCAGTCATCACGGACTTTCACGAAGGGAGAAGTGCATCCCCTTCGATATATACAGACTTGCCTCGTCGATGTTCAATAAAATTCATGAAAAAACACAAAAATGATGGTTTTTTTATTTTTTTTATTTAAGTCAACAAGAATGTATAGAATATGTACAAATAGAATACAGGTGGTATGTACAATAGAATAGTAGTAGTATATACAAGTGGTACAAACAAATTCTGTCAGGAGTAGGATTCGAACCTACGTCCGGCATTTCGCCGACCAGCACAGTTAACCGGCGCCTTAGACCACTCGGCCATCCTGACTTTTACAGTTTTTAACTCGTGTATCAACAGTCATATAGTGTGTGTTCGACATTTTTTCACAAGTCCAAGTAAGTAGTACTGATGCCATCGGCCAGCACTTTCCGTTTCGGGTAAAAGAAAGTAAAGGCATCTCGTTGCTGGATGTACGTCCGCATCTGGTGGTCCACTACCCGAAATCCTCGGTTAGTTCCACTCGCACTGGCCTGGCTTTGCAGCACGTTCAAGTACAAGGCTTTGTCGATGTTGGGATCGCGCCGGTTCACCCCTTTGCAGCTAAACTTATTTTCGTCTTCCCCGTAACAGTAATACGTCTTGGAGGAGAGAGCAATCATAGCATCCCCACTCCACTCCAGCTTGAAGAGACCCGGCGTACGCTTATCGTACTGGTAATGGTCACGTCCAGGTAACCACTGGTCTCGTTCCGCTTCATACTCCGCCCGTAACTCCGGTTTCACCAGGGACTCCCAATCCGCATTAGAGACGGCCATGTAGGCCGAGTCCGTATCCATCTCCATGAGTTGCCAGTCTGATGCATTAAAATACACACCCATGAAATCATAGAGAAACTGCAGCATCCTTAGCTTGGCCACATGGTATACCATACATCCAATCTGCAGGGGTAGGTTGTAACGGATAGTCTTCTTGGCTGAACTGACTTCATACGTGTCGTCATCGATGACCTCCACGGAGCGAAACAGAGGAGAATTCACTTTTTTGCGGGCTTGGGCAGTAGTACAAATGTTCACGTTCACGTGCTTATCCTGATTCGTGACCGTTTTTCCATAATATCCATTGCCCGTCAACTTCCACGATTCACCGATGATGGCCTTACTCGGGTCTTGGTCACCTTGACGACGGGCCGACGTCACGATGTCGGCATTCTCCGCAAAACAGGCGTCGGGTACGTACTGTATCACTTGGTATATTTTGGTAATTTCCTAACCGTGGTTCATGTACCACTGCAGTAAGGGAGTGCCCAGCAAGATTTTCTCTGCCCACATACTACCAATCAACATCCGTCGAGGTCGAGGCAAACACTCGTGTTGCTTCGTATAGGCCCCCATGGTGTCTCCAATATCATCCCGACCCACAAGCGTGTTCTTAAAGATGGACGGGCACTGGGCGAAGAGGGGCTTGAGAGTGTCGGGAACATGCAAATCACATTCGACAAAGCCGTAGAGGTCCCCCGAACGAATGGCGTCGAACATCTGTGGCAAACTCAGGAGTGGCCGACGACTCAACGGGTACTCGCGCTCTTTTAGGAAACGCCGTAAATGGGGCAGGGCCTGGCGCATGGTGTGAAATTCACACTCCCACATCTCGATGAGATGGTATCCTCTCTCTTTCACATAATCCCCGTTCTCCACCATTTCTTCCCGTAATTCTTCCGGTGTTTTTCCACGTCGTTCGTTGAAACGTCCAGCGCTGAAATGGCATCAGTGGCCGTGCCAATAACAACCGTAAAATTGAAATACGGTCGGTGTCCTACCCACCAGGGCAAACCCATCGACGGGGAGTCGACGATCTCCTATCCGCTTCTCTGTGGCGTTGGTCTGGTGTCGTATATAAATTGCCCGTCGATAGGCTTCCCAATCCAACCACTGATCAGCCAGATGCTTGTAGGGAGTGCGTTGCGGTGTAAAATGCCCACCTTCCGCCAACCAACGTGTATAATGGCCACTGGGCATAGGTTGGGCCAGAGACCACAGGTACAAGGCATTCGCATCGAAACCGATGATCTTAGCACAGGGTTTTCCACTGGGGAGAGTAGTGACGTCCTTCTCGTGATAACGGTGAAAAATAAGACTCGGGCCACCGACAATGTTCTGCTTTAGACAATCATGCATGTCTGCATCTTTTTGCTGTATCAGCGAGAAGTACGTAGGACACTGTTGAAAAAGATGGCGAAGCGCCAGACCCGGTAAACTCAAGCACTCCTTGAAGATGTCGACGTGCATCTCGCGACGAAAGAGTTGAACCATTTTCTCGGCCGCTTCCAGGAAAGGAACCACATCTAAGTTATTATACCATATCAGGAAATCTCGCAAGGTCTGCATATGTTGATCGTTCCATACCTGCTGTAGTTCCCGGTACGTGTCTTCCGGACATTCCACTTGCTTCAAATCATCAAAGAAGGCATCCCGGGGTGGCAACTGTGTTTCCTGCAAACGGTCGAGCGTCGATATATACGTGTAAGGGAACCGCCCTTTGGTTTGTGCACAGTCATACGCCTTGACCCACTGATCATAGCTATAATTAGGAGCTAAGTAGTTCCGTACATCCAGGAAATGAAGTGATGTGGTAGTGAGGGCCATATGATTATTGATCTTCTTGATGACGGACTTGATGGTATTCGCCTGGGCCAAGTAGGGGTAGAGAAATTGCTTCACCATGTTCAAGTCATATCGCCCCGAGTTGAAACCCAGCACCGGTAACTGACCTAGATATTGTAGGAAGCGCACTTTCAATTTCTGCGCATACGGTTTCGGTAAAGGCACATCCTGCGACTGCATGGACTCCGGCTGCGACTCCGGCTCCGACTCGGACTCTTCATCGTCACTAAACGCTACACCCGGTATAGGAATCCGATCGTGCAGCTGGTCCAGTACGTCCTGGAACTTGGACACCAACAATTCCGTACTGGCCGCACTGACTTCCTCTAAATACTCCATCATGCGGGTGATCAACTCATGGGAATCCCCGGTAGACACGAAACAGACCGGTGCAGCGTCATAGCCAGGTACGTTGCTGGAAATGCTGACACTCAGGGGAATATGGCGCTGCGTCCACTGCGTTTTCGCTGAAAACAGGTCCATGGGTTCCAATAGGGCCTCAAAATCGTAACACGCCCGGTAGGGGAAATAACGGTCCGCCTCCGGTATGATGAGACCCTCATCGGCCAGGTCCTCGAAAATAGTAGGCGTATTATGATACACACCACCAGGATAGGCTCGCTTGACACTGTTGTCACAAATCTTCTCGTGTCGATGTAAGTCGGTGGAACGGTCAAACACCCGATGGCATTGGGCACAACTGTAAGACTGGGTGTACTGGCTCATATTGTAGATCAGCGAAAAATGACTCACGCCATTGTAGTCGAAGACATTGACTTCCATCGTAGAAGCATACCGTTCTGTTGAACGACGAACCAATTCAGTCACAAATGTATCCTCCTCGCATCGTAATCGGTATACAATGATATTGATGTTGAACAGTGTTTCTACATCATCCAAATTGTTGAACGGGACTCCACGGAAGTGCCGCTCATCCAAGTGTTGCTGCTCTAAGTACCGCTGCCAATAGCCATTGGCCACTTTCTCACAAGCCTGGGGATTACACTGGTCCAGATGCACGGCCAAACACCGAAACAGACATTTCCGGTCTTTGTAGGGTCCATGATTTCCTCCCGTTAATGCATACAGTCCGGGTCGATGAAGCAGCCAAGGGGGTAGTAGCACAGGAGCACCGATAGGATGATTTCTCATTTTTGTGACGAAAAATGTGACGTTGGTCACCCTTTCCACAAGCCATTGGGTATTGGGGCGTTGCAATCGGGCCCATTCCAATGGGTCCAACGTAGTCAATTGGTCAATGAGTGGCTGCAGGGAAATCGCATTCGTCACCGTGAATGGCTTGTCAAACACATACGTATTATTGCTGGGATAATAATACCGCATCTGATCCGTCTCTTTATGGCGAAGGATGTATCCAAAAGTGAGATTTAACTTGAAGGCTGTGACCTGGTCTGTGAAAATGTTCTCCGCATAAGTAGACAAATACGTAAGATCTTGCAGTCGAAAGTTATACAAGTCCAATAGACGACGGTCACGGTGAAAACAATGGCGTATGGTAGCCCAGTGTCGTTGATAAATCTCCCTCACACGCTCGTCTTCAGGCAAGACTTCAACCGGAGGTACTGCTGGATCCCAGGGAAAATCTTCTCCACGTCTCATGCTTTCGTCTAATACAAGCTGGTAGCCAAACAGGCTGGCAGGCTGGCTAGAGGTGAGGCAGGTAGGCAAACAGGCAGGTAGGCAGGCTGGCTAGAGGTGAGGCAGGTAGGCAAACAGGCAGGTAGGCAGGTAGGCAGGCAGGCAGGCTGGTCAGGTCAGGTAGGTAAGGTAGTGCAATGAATACACCTCACCCTTAAAAATTATACCCTTTTATACGTTTTTCTATCCAACATGGCCGCCTAAAAACACGGCCATTTTCCAACATGGCCGTCTAAAAACACGCCCCCTTCCAACATGGCCGTCTAAAAATACGCCCCCTTTTCCAACATTAAAAATACGCCCCCTTAATGGCCGTCTAAAAACACGCCCCCTTAATGGCCGCCTAAAAATACGCCCCCTTAATGGCCGCCTAAAAACTTACGCCACAATCCCTCCACAAATTACCTCTACATCCGGGTGAAATGTTGCTCCATTTACGCTTTGTATACTACTTACGTATTCTCTTTTGTGATCTAATTTTCGTTTGTCAAAATATTGCTCCATAGAGAAGTTACTGATATAAACAATCCTGTTCTAGATTATAATCTCCTGGATTCTTATCATGCATTGCTTATGCCACTAACAGGAACTCCAATCCAACCAGTGGTCAAGATCCATCATCGTTCTTCAGGATTCATATTATTGATCACTCATAGATTGGATTAAGTTCTCATAGTACTCAGTTCTCATTTCATACTTTTGCAAATTCTTGTAGCATGGTCAGGTCCCATTTCTATTAAGTACACGTATGAAAGGTGCGAACTGGTATAATGGATTTCATCTTGTTGTGTATGACGAAAGAATGAAATATAATGAAGGCCATCAACATTATCAATGAAGTGAGTTTTGATATTAAATATGTATACAATTGATTCCAACCTGCAGGTCATGGATTCAGCACTTCTGATATCAGATGCAACAGGATTGTTACACAATGGATGTACTGGATGTAATGACGACCGGCAGAGTGATACATGTGTCAATCGGTCAGACATTTCCAATGATGCCCAGTTCTAGCTTAAAACAACCATGCCGGATTTCATTCCTTGTCTCGGAATAATTGGATTTAACTTTTACAAAACCTGCAGCTCCCAATAGGTCCTGGATCTAGAGCACATAAATGAAGGCATCTAGTTTATCGGTGCTATGGCAAAAATATCATGTAGAATGGGATTGTGTGGACAATATCAGATTCATGGAAGTTGAAGTCTTGCAGCATGCTCCACAAATATCATCAAAGGTCATAAAGCTTTCTGGTCTGCACCAGTGTGGATCTATACTTTTTTTTTACAAAATTATCTCCCTTGACCAGGTGAGGACTTGAATGTGTCTCAAATGATTTAGCTACTAGAAACAAAGACTTCATTTCTTGAGTAGAGGTAAAAACCGAACATATTTTGGTTATTTTATTCAAATTTCAATGCCACTTCTGGTATAGGTACATGTATAAAATACATACAGAATGAACTGCATACAGAATAACACAAAGAACAGGTATATGTATATCATTACATTCTTAACCAAAGATCAATGCCTGGGTGATATAACAACAATACCATGGTGTTATATATTGTTATGATTGGCTGCTGAAGATATTTCTAATTTGAGGGCAATGAGCAATCATACTAAATTTATTTTCATAACTTCATTTATTTTCACAATAAGCAACATAATCGAGATTAGCAAGTGAAGTTTTACAACATAATATAATAAGCATCATTGGTCTCCTTCAGTTTAGTGTAGACATATATACCCTTGAATATCTGTTACCATGATCCAGCCATAATATTGTCTGTAATATATTGATGTCGACAAGGAATAAACATAATTATTTGATAGTATTATTAATTGTATGTTGTTTATGATTAACATGAACTTTTTATTTGCTGGAATCAAGCCATTTGTTCCATATGGGCAAAATTCTCATCAGCCACCACCATACAATATGAATGCGATACATGTACAAGTTCATGGTAATTGATACATTATGGTGTAGGTGACCTGTAACACCAGTATACAAAATTATTCCGAGCACATTGAATCCTCATCACATGATACTGAGACAGACCAGAACGGAGTGTCAGTAAAATCAGGTGTGTTTTGTAGAGGATTCTGTCAATGAGGATGCTATACTGTACACATACAAAATATGTTGATGTGTAGGGCCTATAGCACAAAATCACAAGCAAGATGGTAAAACTAGGCACACAGGGTCTCATTTCTGCAGCTAACGTGTTGATTTGGGTGGGGGCGTCCTCTCAGGGTGAGGTGGGGGTGGGAAGAAGCCTAATGTCTCAAGCAGTATTCCAGGTTTTCCATCAATATACTCTATTCCATACTCCAATATTTGAAGCACGTGAAATCAGACAAAAATTATTTGTGGGTAATGTGACTTCCACATCCCTAGCTGGACATGCTAGTGGGGAATCCTCAATCCCAGGTTAATTAACATTGGATGTAAAAAGGGTTTCACTGATCTTGGATGTAGTATAGAGAGAAAGAGAGAGCTAATTCGCGACATTTGTAAATAGTCACTGTAGTATCGCTACCAAATGTTGATAGCCATGTGCTATTTGTATATAGATCTTTATTACATCGTTTTAATCTGTACTTTTACCTCCTGTGAAGAGGGTGCTCTTAGATGAAAGGAAGAATTTCCTGATCAACAAATGCAAAATTGAGCTTGGCACCCGGCCCTATGTTATTCAGTGATGTATTCCCCAACGGACCCTGTTGCCTCGACGGAGGTCTTTGCGCTCACCCAGCGCTTGTTAAATTCAGCCTGCCGACCAGAACATTGTAATCATTAGGGTTCATCGTTTGCCCATACAAAATGTCCACCTGTAGTTTTGTTAATTTATTCATCTGAAGATATAATTTATTGTGTATATGAATATAACACAACGAAGGGTACTCCCTCTCTGCGCTATATCCACCCATTGTGTGTTTAATTGATGGACAAAAATATACAGAAAATGTGTATATACCAATGACGCTCTTGGAAAGATAGTGCATTCTCTACATAATGTGGAAATGCATGAAAACGGACACAGGAATGAGACACTTCACATGTTTAGCTGTTTTCAGATATCTCTGTTGTATTTCATGACTTTCTCTCCGAGAGTTGTTACCTGGCATTGATAAAATGTGCAACAGAAATATCTGAAAATAGATAAACAGTGAAGAGTCTCATTCCTGTTCTTTATCAACTGCTGTGTTCCCTCATTTCTGCGTTATGGAGAGAATGTACTTTCCTTTCATGAGTGCCATTGATATATACACAATGTGTATATTTTCTTCCATGCACAAAACATATCATGGTTGAATATAGTGGAAAGATGAAGTACTCTTCCATGTGTTATATTCACATGCACAATAAATTGTAACTTCATATGAATAAATGAACAAAACCACAGTTGGACATTTTTTTGACTCACCCTGTATACGGCAAGAACAATGCTCTCAAGGACTCTCTATCTCCTTATAGAGATGTTGTCAGCATGACGTGGGAGAATGGAGTTGGGGAGGTCCCCATATTGGTACGGAAGTACGACGTGTTGCCCTAAAAGTACCAGCTCAAGCCAAAGAACTGCCACATTTGCTACCTGTGATGGGCACCCAGGTACTTTTGGCGGTCCAAGGTCGGCCGCCAAAATGCGTGAAATGTTCCCAAGAGGGACACATCGCCGGTAAATGTTCTACTCCGTATTGTGCGATGTGTAGAGTATACGGACACTCCGTACGAAAGTACCTTCCCCTAAAGAAACAGTGGCCTCCGTGTTGAGGAAGATGAAAACCAGAATTTAATGCCGTACGACGATGAGGATGGTGAGAATGACGATCGCTTATCCATCGCCACCGTCAATAGTATGCCAGCTTTAGAGGATTCGGACAACGACACCGATATCGATGAAACGGTTGGTAACGGTGGCATAAAACGGCGAAATGAATCTGAAGCGGAGGAAATGGACCTCCGACTACTGGAGAAAGTATACCGTCAATACCGAAGGAGATTTGTAGTAGAGAAAGGGCACATTGAGTTCCGTTGACCTCTCATTTGGGCCAAACCACTTTTAGTCTGGAGGGTGCAAGTTTATACCGGTTCCGGTCAAGTGACGGGAACTGACCTTTGACCCCTGCGCACCATTTTTATCCGGCATTGTGTGCATGCGCACGGATCAAAGGTCACTTCCGGTCGTGACCGGAACCGGAACAACCTTGCACCCTTCCAGACTAAAAAGTGGTTTGGTCAACGAAACTCAATTTATCGTTTGGATGTATTCTTCCGCGGTTATGCGCTCATGTCCGGAGGTCATGCGGTCGCTTCCGGTCCCGGGGATAAGCCTCCGCGGACAGAAAGTAGTCCCTTGTCAGCGGGACTTCATGTAACTTACGTCGTTCTGCGCATGCGCAGTAGAAAAAAGGGTATGAGGAAGGGACGGTTTGGGGTCTAGGTGGACCCATATTGGTCCGATTGTGTCGTATATGGTGTCATCGTGTAGCTCTCGTGGGGGGGCCGTCCGACTGGATGGGTATAGCGTGGAACTGGCGTCATTCCGCGCATTCGCAGACAGGGAATTGTGGGAAAAGGACATTGGAAGGGACGTTTGGGGGTCGAGGTGGACCATCCGTGGTCCGAATGGGTCGTGGGAGGTGTTGTAGCGAAGCACTCTTGGGGTAACGTGCAACTGGATGGGTGTGGGGTGGGAATACCATCTATCTCTGCATGTGCCGTAGAAAACGGGCATCGGAACGTTTTGACGTTTTGAGGTCGAGATGAACCAGTAGCGTCGGATTGGACTGGTGTCTAGTCCGGTTTCGTCATTCCATGCGCAGTCTGGCCGTAGTAGCGAAAGCGAGCGTTTTGGGGGTGCGTGGGGTGTATTTGAGCGATTGAGGGATCATTCCGAATGCGTCGTGTGAGGTGCCCTCTTGAAGCCCTCGTGGTACAGACCACGGCTTGAGGGATGTTCACGTCATCTATGACGTCAATGGTGACGTCATCACTAGGAGTAGTAGCTAAAGTGGGCATTTTGGGGTGTGAAAGAAGGTGTTTGAGGTAGAGATGGACCATCCGTGATGCAAATGGAACGTGGGAGGAGTGAATGTGTAGCACTCGTCGGGGAGTATCCGACTGGATGAGTATAGCATGAAACTGACGTCATTCCGCGCATGGGCAGTAGACAAAGAGTATGGGAATGGAAGTTTTGGTGTAGATGGGGCCTTGTTCGAGCTGTCTACCTGGTAGAGATACCTGTGTGTGTGTTTGTGGTGGTGGTGGTGATGTGGTGTGTGTTTGTGATGGTGTATGTGGTGTTGGAGTGGTGGTGGTGGTGGTGGTGGTGGTGGTGATGGTGTGTGATTGTGGTGGTGTGTGGTGGTGGTGGTAGTGGTGGTGTGTGTTGGTGCTGGTAGTAGCGGTGTGTGGTGATGGTGGTCGCCGTGGTGGTGGTGGTGGTGTCTTTACATATAGGGATTAACACACGTCCCTCATCAGTCCATATGTATTGGTCGACTAATCAACATGTCGTGTACGTGTACCTTCTGTCAGAGAGCCTTTTCGTCGCGATAGTATGCTCAGACACATTCAATGCAAACACAACCAAGATACATCACCGACTCCCGCTATAGGTCCACCAAGTGGAGTAGACCATCCCTATACGCTGACGTCCTTGATGATGAAGTTCTTAGAGAAAGGTGTGACAACCCCAGCTCCGACACACGTTGTATTGTTTTATAGCCAATGGCAGCTCGCGTACGAGACTACGCGATTAGAGAATGTGAGCTTCGTCCCAGGAATTCTTCACGACATAGACGAACTGGATTACTTCGATTCCGAGCAGACCAACGTGGTAGTGCTCGATGACCTGATGAGTGCGGCCAAGGACAATTCGAAAATCGCGGACCTATTCACCAAAGGGTCCCGTCATCGAAATCTGTCCGTCATCTATTTGACCCAGAATCTCTTTCCTCAAGGGAAGGCGTCCAGAGATATTGCCTTGAGCTGCCAATACTTTGTGTTGCTCTCCAATCCCATCGACAAAGCACAAATCCGTGTGATTAGTAGTCGAATTTATCCTCAGAACATCGACCATTTCATGCAGGCGTTTCAAGGGGCGACAAGTCGTCCGTACGGCTACCTGTTCGTAGACTTAACAGCTCATACCCCAGAAGATCGCCGGTTGACGACCCACCTGTTACCCGGTGAGGGGTAGCCACAACGCCATATACCCCTACACAATCCACCGAGTCCACACCTGCCAGCACCCGTCCAGCACCAGCAACCCATCCTCACACAGCGGGTCACCTTCATACCATCAGTTCCGCAATATCACCCAACCGTGAAGGACCAACCCAAACCCGTACAAGGGAATGAACACAACGTAAACTCGATGCTATGGAAGGATTTGTTCAAAGAAAGTATGGACGCCGAGATGGGCGAGACGTTGGGGACCAAAGAAAACAAGTTTCACCACAAAGAGGAAGCAATTTTAGCCCATAACACATTGGTACCCAGATTACGACGGGCTTTACGTCAGCAGTATGCCGACCTCGTGGCCCATATAAAATTACTGGACAAAGACCCGGCCAATATGAAAATCGAAAGAACAGCGTCGATGTTGAAAACCTCGAGCATGAACTGGAAAGCGGCGTATCCCATAGCAATAGCTCAAAAGAAGCATTTCTTTGAACGCATCCTTAAAAGGCGTTAAGGCGTTAAGAAAGTATGTTAAGGTGTTGAGACGGGCATTAAGGCGTTAAGATAGAGCGTTAAGACGGGCGTTAAGGCAGAACGACAGGCGTGTGACGGGCGTCATCGTATTTCGATAAATTAGTGTCAATTCCATGGAATGTGTATGGTATATATTCTGAGCTATTTTGCCAGGGTGTTGAAGCGTTAAGCTAGGCGGTGGCGGGCGTTACTGTCTATAAAAGCAAGTGTATTCCCAAAACACGCACAGTCGAAGTTCAACCCTCAGCATGGGTTATACATGCTCTGAGTGCGAAAGCACTTTCACCAAACGTTACGATAAAATGCCACACGAGAATAATATACATGGGATTGAAGACTCCGAGGAGTCCACTGAGGCGAATGCTGATACAGAGACTGTCGAGAGTCCATCGACTGATACCGAAACAGAGACTGCTGAGAGTGTATCTACTGATACGGAGAGTCAGCCTACATCCCAGGGAAGTGAGGTGAACCTACCTTCTGGGATGGTATTGTGCATGAGGCTATTAATAGCTATGCTGTTGTAATTGAAGACCCCGGACAAGATAACTTATAACAGGCGTACATCTATATGCGCCCGTGCTTCAGGAAAACAGCCATGGACATCTATGAACGGTATAGCTAGCTGCTCCCGCTTGAAATGAAAGGCGACCCCACGCACAGGTCCATCATGAATACCAGGCGTCACTTGGAAGAGGATATGGGGCTACCACCCATCGAGGCCCTGGAAAATGCGATCAGAATGCGCAAACAACTGTTTGAGGATATGCTGCCTCAACGGCATTCTGGACTGCCCGATGATGCTTAGGTTACACCGAATGAAGATTGAACTTTCTCAAACGACGGCTTCTGATTGGACAAGAGCCTTATTGAATTGTAAACATACCAAACGCGACTCCCCCAGCGTGGGTATGATGTGATGGAGGGGATAATAAACTATATGTACACTTATGAGCGTGTTGACGTTTCTTTCTCTCAACTGTTTGCGTTATGCTAGGGCGTTATGGCGTTAAGATAATGCGTTACGGCGGTAACATAGGCGTTGAGGCGTTGGTCCACCGCGACCCCAATTTGACCGCAAAAATTTGCATATCACCTCTTTGACGTCACTTCCGGATACTTTGAGGTAGTACTATCAGGTAGGCAGAGCGAGCATGGCCACCTCTATCTAAACGTGTTTCCGAACTTTCGCTTTGTCTACTACGCCCCGAGTGCGCCTTTTTTGTCCATTGTCCATTTTATCGTTAAATACTGGTATTCAAATGATTTGAAGTCGCGAAGGCAGGATGCGAAGTGGCGAAACCAGCATGCGAAGCGAGAAGTCAGGATGCGAAGCGAGAAGTCAGGATGCGAAATCAAAACAAAACAATGCAAAAGATTGGAAGCGAAGCGCGAAGACAGGATGCGAAGGCAGGATGCGAAGCGCGAAGTCAGGATGCGGAGTCGCGAAGGCAGGATGCGAAGTGGCGAATCCAGGATGCGAAGCGCGAAGTCAGGATGCGAAGGCAGCATGCGAAGGACGAAGGCAGGATGCGAAGCCAGGATGCGAAGTGCGAAATCAGGATGCGAAGCGCGAATTCATCCTGCCTTCGTCCTTCGCATCACGCCTTTGCATCCTGACTTGGCGCTTCGCATACTGGATTCACCACTTCGCATCCTGCCTTCGCGACTTCGCAACCTGACTTCGTGATTCGCATCCTGCCTTCGCATCCTGACTTTGCGCTTCGCTTCCAGTCTTTTCATTGTTTTGTTTTGATTTCGCATCCCGACTTCGCGCTCCGCATTCTGGCTTCGCCACTTCGCATCCTGCCTTCACGACTTCTCATCCTGCCTTCAACGACTTCGCATCCTGACTTCGCATCATGCCTTCGTGTGACGATCCAGATTCATTAACACAATACAGCGATGTCCCTTCTCGACCATCATAGTATTCACTTATCATGTGAATGGTGCAGTATCTCACAGACTGTGATGTTTACATGCGAGAAAACGCCTTTGTGTGTGACTGCAAATAGAGTCAATAGTTTTTCAATCCATAGGAAGTATACATATTTCTGGTGAACAAGCTTCGGTATTGATCGAGTTACGAATTGTTGAAAGTGATGACGGGCTACGATGTTTTCGTCGTCCGACGTATAATTGAAAATTTCTGTCAACTTCCGTTTTTTGGAAATATATACATGTAAGTTTCACACGTTTTTAGCATCTCATGTCGAACTCGGGTTAGAAAGTACGTGATATATAAAATTTAGTGTTCAGGTAGCAACATTGTGAGAGTGGTAGTTTCCAAGATATGCATTTTATAATTTACCACACCGTGAGGGGGTTTACACCCCCGTACACAGCCGTTGAGATACTGTACGAACCAGTGACATGGCGAATTGCTAACTGGACACAGAGGAAGTTTGATCGTTTGGAACTATCATTTGTCAAATTATTTTCCCTGCCTGCACTTTGACAATCCATGGAAAAAATGGTCCAGCAGAAGGTCCTTGTATCACGTGACCGCTTTGATAGTATTTGCCACGCATTCTGAAAACAGCTGATATACACGCCCGCTGATTGGTTGATAGTTTTAGGTCGCGTGCTGCGATAAAGACAGCGGCAGAAACACAGTCGCTGCATTTCCGATCACGTGACTGGAACCGAAAGTGACGTCATCGCCGCGACACACCACGACTTTATGTGCACAAAGGTCAACGAAACTCAGTTGGCCTTTTCTCTACAACTGAGACTTGACAACCAGAGAAGCAAAGAGGTTGGGCCTCCCGAACTCGGCTACTCGTCACTTACCTGGGAATGTATCAATCGCCGCGAAAGCGACTGTTCGTGACCCCTTGTCTGTGTCTCACCCTCGTGGTATTTCTGAGTCTTCTCTCGATTCGCAGTGCGATCACGGAATGTGAGAATGGAATGTAATTTCTTGACTTATCTGGATTACGACCTGAGTAGTATATAAAAGACAGATAAAGCCGCATTGACCTACTTTCGAGGAGGTCATGCGTAGTGTATAAAACGCTTTTCCTTGCTCTGGCTCGTCACTGCGCATGCGCAGGTATGTGGAGGTGACGTGGAGGTCATGAGGATGTGTGCGCAGGAGTGTTCTGCGCAGGTATGACATCACTTCCGGTCTGTGTGAATCGGGCGTGACCTGGGTAGGAAACATGATAGGAATGCATGTACTGACCTGTCTGTGAGGTTTTTCCCCAGAATTTCGCTGACGTCCGTGTCTTCATCGGGGCACTTCACGTCCGCGCCTGCATCCGGGTATGTATTAGGTTCTTGAGGAGGCGACTGCATGTAGTGAGCTGTATGTGGGGTTTTTTTCGCTGACGTCCGTGTCTTTCATCCGAGCACTTGACGTCAACCCTGTCTAGTGGAGGCTAATATCGGTCTCCGGGATTATCGGGGCATCTTACATCCGGGTTTCCCAGTGGGTTTTTTCCATGTAGATTACTGCGCAGGTCACGAGGTTTGGTGGGTCTGCGCAAATGTGTGACGTCACTTCCGGTTTTCAGAATGACCCCAAAAAACTACCTCCGAACACAGAAGAGTTCCAATTTTTCCTTAGACCTTAGACGTATGGTCCGGATTTTCCATCCGGGTATTCCCCGGCCCGGCCCGGCCCGGCCCGGCCCGGCCCGACCGCACGACTGCGCGGGTTAGCCGGCCGCTCGCGCGCGGGCGCGGGTTATCCGGAAGTGTGCAAGGGCACTATATCACATCGGGGTATATATTTAATCCAAGTATAGCGGATAGCGGTTGTCGTGAATAACAACACGTTCAGCAATGTTTATACGGTTTATTATCCCCAATGTTACATCATACCCAGGCTGGGGGAGCCGCCCTGGGTATGTCTAGTATGTTCATAGCAAAACAAATTGAAATATCAAACACCATGTTTTATTATTTAACGCACCGTCACATTAGGTGTTTACTGAGCTCAAATCAACGATCAGCATGTAGACATAGAGAGTATATACGGCATGTTATGCTATTTATCAGTGCAAGGGTGACGCATTCAGCCGATGGAGGTGGTCGGTCAGCTTGGTAACGAAGAACGTAACATTGGTGACCCTCTCTACGACCCATTGTGTGTTGGGGCGTTGACGATGTGCCCATCTCAAGGGATCCACGGTGTCCAGTTTCCCCAGCATCGTCTCTAGCGACGCCCGGTTAATGATGGTGAACGGCTGGTCAAACACATGACTGTTATTACTGGCATAATAATACCGTAACTGGTCCGTCTCTTTGTGACGTAAGATGTACCCGAAAGCGACATTCAATTTGAAGACCATAGCTTGGTCGTTGAAAATGGCTTCCACGTAGCTGCGTAGACCGGTGAGGTCGGTCAGTGGGAAATTGTAGATATCTGGAATAGGGCGATCACGGTGAAAATAGTGCCGTATCATGAGCCATTGGCGCCCATAGATGTCACTCACTGGATGGGCGTCCAGTAACAGATCGCTAGGAACATCCACTGCATCTTCCAGAAAATGTTCGATGTCGTCAGGCGTATGACTGGCAACAGTAATGCTAGGGACTGGCTGGATATCTAGGCTCTTCTGAACTGTGGGTATAGGCGGGCTCTCTGTGCTCGCATCACCAGTGGCATTCGTCTCCCCGGGCTCATCTTCACTGGGTTTGATCCTCCTGGGTGCCTCTTTAGTGGAAAGTTGTCGCGCAAACCGTATAGACGGGGTATGAATCAAACGCTGATTGGGTCGTTTGAAGAGTTGACCACATTCATTACATTGTTCCGTCGTCCCCTCGTGGAATGAGCGTTCGTGGCGCAGTAAATGATCCTCCCGATTAAATGACCGTGCGCAGGTTATACAAGTATACCGTGCGCCGTTGTGGATAGAGGACTCGTGCCGTCGCAAATCTTCTAGGCGAGTAAACTGCTTCTGGCAAGTTGTGCAAGTGAACATCTTGGTGGTTGACAGAGTATCGGATGAAACGGCCAGGCCGCTTCCCTTTTATAGCACGCTTGCTGGTGATCTACTTTTAGCACACTCAGTTAATCTACCTCCAACTCGAGGACCGAGATGTACTGGTGTACGACTGAACCGCATTGCGCGCGCGCGCGTGTGTGTGTGTGTGTGTTGGTGTGTGTGTGTGTGTGTGGGCAGTGGATTTTACATCCGGGACCTTGTCAACATCCGGGTTTCCCAGTGGGTTTTCCCCGTCGTTCCCCCGTCTTCCGTCCGGGTACTGTGGTTTTACATCCGGCTCCTCATCTTACATCCGGGTTTTTCCACGTTTACTGTCACGTGACCGGCAATGATCTTTAACCGCTGACATGAGCTTTAACTGTTAACCTTTTAACCTTTAACATCCGCTTGTAAACACGCCCATAGCGGTTCTTCCAGCATCCTTTATTATCCCCAATGTTACATCATACCCAGGCTGGGTGAGCCGCCCTGGGTATGTCTAGTATGTTCATAGCAAAACAAATTGAAATATCAAACACCATGTTTTATTATTTAACGCACCGTCACATTAGGTGTTTACTGAGCTCAAATCAACGATCAGCATGTAGACATAGAGAGTATATACGGCATGTTATGCTATTTATCAGTGCAAGGGTGACGCATTCAGCCGATGGAGGTGGTCGGTCAGCTTGGTAACGAAGAACGTAACATTGGTGACCCTCTCTACGACCCATTGTGTGTTGGGGCGTTGACGATGTGCCCATCTCAAGGGATCCACGGTGTCCAGTTTCCCCAGCATCGTCTCTAGCGACGCCCGGTTAATGATGGTGAACGGCTGGTCAAACACATGACTGTTATTACTGGCATAATAATATCGTAACTGGTCCGTCTCTTTGTGACGTAAGATGTACCCGAAAGCGACATTCAATTTGAAGACCATAGCTTGGTCGTTGAAAATGGCTTCCACGTAGCTGCGTAGACCGGTGAGGTCGGTCAGTGGGAAATTGTAGATATCTGGAATAGGGCGATCACGGTGAAAATAGTGCCGTATCATGAGCCATTGGCGCCCATAGATGTCACTCACTGGATGGGCGTCCAGTAACAGATCGCTAGGAACATCCACTGCATCTTCCAGAAAATGTTCGATGTCGTCAGGCGTATGACTGGCAACAGTAATGCTAGGGACTGGCTGGATATCTAGGCTCTTCTGAACTGTGGGTATAGGCGGGCTCTCTGTGATCGCATCACCAGTGGCATTCGTCTCCCCAGGCGCATCTTCACTGGGTTTGATCCTCCTGGGTGCCTCTTTAGTGGGAAGTTGTCGCGCAAACCGTATAGACGGGGTATGAATCAAACGCTGATTGGGTCGTTTGAAGAGTTGACCACATTCATTACATTGTTCCGTCGTCCCCTCGTGGAATGAGCGTTCGTGGCGCAGTAAATGATCCTCCCGATTAAATGACCGTGCGCAGGTTATACAAGTATACCGTGCGCCGTTGTGGATAGAGGACTCGTGCCGTCGCAAATCTTCTAGGCGAGTAAACTGCTTCTGGCAAGTTGTGCAAGTGAACATCTTGGTGGTTGACAGAGTATCGGATGAAACGGCCAGGCCGCTTCCCTTTTATAGCACGCTTGCTGGTGATCTACTTTTAGCACACTCAGTTAATCTACCTCCAACTCGAGGACCGAGATGTACTGGTGTACGACTGAACCGCATTGCGCGCGCGCGCGCGCGTGTGTGTGTGTGTGTGTGTTGGTGTGTGTGTGTGTGTGTGTGTGTGTGGGCAGTGGATTTTACATCCGGGACCTTGTCAACATCCGGGTTTCCCAGTGGGTTTTTCCCGTCGTTCCCCCGTCTTCCGTCCGGGTACTGTGGTTTTACATCCGGGTCCTCATCTTACATCCGGGTTTTTCCATGTTTACTGTCACGTGACCGGCAATGACCTTTAACCGCTGACATGAGCTTTAACTGTTAACCTTTTAACCTTTAACATCCGCTTGTAAACACACCCATAGCGGTTCCTCCAGCGTGGATGTGCTGTGATGGAGGGGCTAATAAAAGGATTGACCTATAATCTTTGTTGTTGTTGCTCTCTTATGGACTAACCAATCAGAATAGTACGTATCACGGACTACACCCGTACAGCTACGTATAGGCGCGCATGTGTGACATGGTCTATAAAACACGTCCCTCTGCATCCCACACACCCATTCCTACATTTGCAGAGCCATGACGGTCACACATCCCTATGCGACTCGCATTTTACAAAATGCGACCGTGGTTAATTTACTCACGGGTTACCGAGCAGTGGTTCGTCCATGTTTGGAGATGGCGACGACAACGAGGGGCGACGCCAGATCCTGAAAGAGTTCACAGAAGCGGTCCTCGACAGAGTGCACACGATGAAGAGGTGTGCTATCACTCACCACTACTGGACTATTACAGCCATCCTTGATGGCCGGAATATGGACCACGAGCGCTCACGCCGGAACCAGCGACGGCTCGTTGGCCTAGTAATGGTCTTTGCCCTATTGACCCTGACGCTATGGCAATGACAGCGACAGAAAAAAAGAACGGCTGTTCAGAGCCTCCACAGATGCGCGTATGTGCAACCGATATATACGAGGGTCAGCCACAGTGTGCGTCATTCACCGATCGTCATTGGGTCAACCATGTCACCGAGGGACCTGACCATAAATACGAAAGACAGTCAGAGCGTGTGTCATTCACCGTTCGTCATTGGGTCAACCATGTCACCAGTCCTACGAGCCATCCTTCCCCTTACACCCCGGGTGGGGTTACACGTCTATGAAGATAAAGTCACCATCGTTTAAGACCGTGGATATGTTTGCTGGTCGCGCGTTGAGACCGTATCGAATACAGTTACGCTACACCGTGACGGCTGGACCAAATTTAAACGGGTGTTGAGTGGTGAGCTCGACGGAAAACTCATCCACATAGACAATGCCATCTACGTGCACCGTGGACCCTTCTTCTCACGCCTGGGCCGTTACCAAGACCCTACGCGAGGCTTCACCCTAGACTTCGATCTGTGGACAGTCTTCGATAAAGTGGTGCCTATCGTGGACCAGCCGTTTACACCGGACGAACGGTCAGCTGTTCAGTTGGAGTGGGCTCGTGCCCTGAGAGAAGCGGCGGCAGAACCCAATGAACAAATTACCAAACCTAGCAATGAAGCGGAGGCAGACGACGATGCCATTGATTATCCGGCTAGACTGTCAACCCAGTGACATGACCACTCGATCCTTTGATTTCACGTCATCAATTTTTTCTCCCTATAAATACGAGAGATAGTCAAATCTGGTACCATTCACGTACTGACCATGACGGAGAATATAATACGGGCGTTTCGCAGCTTGACCCCCGAGGTTTTCCTGCACGTTTATGCGGATAAGGTCGATATCATGGAGGAGGTGGGAGACATCTGTGATGCGGACCCTACACAACCGTGTCCGGCAAACATTCGTCTGTCCCGGAAGGGCTGGACCAAATTCAAACGGGTGTTGTCTGTTGAACTGGACGGCGACCTCATTCACTTGTGCCACGATGTGTACATCCGACGCGGCCCCTTCTTTGCTCAATTGGCTCGACTAGATGGGGGTACAGTGCATTTTACCCTTCACCCTTATCTATGGTCTGCATTGGGAGATGCCGTGGCAGATGTGGATCAAGTGCTTATCAAGCGGTCATCAGACGAGTTTGACTGGTCATTTACCATGGACAATATACTGGCAGAAGCCAACGAAGAAAATCAGAAAGAAACTCCGGCCCAAGATATACCCGTTATAAATAAACGATAGAGCCAGGGTCCATCACCATTTGTCACCATGAAGAGCTGGGAGAAGGTGTTGGATAACTTATACTACAGTCCCGACAGTCCGGCGGCCTATATGCATTGTCGGCTCGCTATCGAGCGACCAAACCCCAGGGGATACAACGTGCCCAATTCCGAGATTGGTTAAGTAAACAAGACACCTATACCTTACATCGATCTGTCCGTCGCCATTTTTTACGGAATCGGGTCATCGTGGGAGGACTAGATGCTCAATGGCAAGCGGATTTGGTCGATATGAGCGCCTTTGCCAAACACAACGATGGGAATCGGTATATCTTGACGTGCATCGATATCCTGTCGAAGTATGCGTGGGTGGTACCCATCCGGACGAAAACGGGGGCGAATCTCATAGCGGCGTTCAAAGACATCTTCAAGACCGGGCGCAAACCTTTGTATTTGCAAACCGACGAGGCACGGAATTCCTCAACAGACCGTTCCAACAGTTTCTGAAAGCCCAGAAGGTGTTTTTCTTCCATACGTACAACGAGACCAAGGCTTCCGTGGTGGAAAGGTTCAACAGGACATTCAAGGCCGCATGTATAAATATTTCACCTATAAGAATCCAAGGCGGTACATCGATGTTCTCTCGAAACTTGTGAGTGGCTACAATCGAGCCTATCACCGGAGTATAGAGAGAGCCCCCATTACCGTGACCCAACGCAATGAAGCCCAAGTCCGGCGTGTCTTGTACCGCAGGCAATCGCAGTGAACGCCGAAGGAGGTGTACAAGGTCGGGGACCCTGTACGGATCAGTAAAGTCAAAGGTCAATTTGAGAAAAGTTACTTGCCCAACTGGAGCGATGAGCACTTCCTGATTAAACGGCGCCTACCCCGACAACAGCGAGTCTATGAACTGGAAGATCTTCAAGGGGAACCGTTGCTAGGGACGTTTTACGAGATAGAATTACAGCCTGTCGTAAAAACAAAGCAAGACTACTACACGGTGGAGCAGATTTTGAAAACAGAACGTCGACGTGGCAAACTGTTTCATTTCGTCAAATGGCAAGGCTGGCACAGTTCCTTCAATTCCTGGGTCGCGGCCAACCTGGTGAAACGACTATAAAACCAGACACCACCGCCGTCATCCTTCATTCAACGTTCGACCACGGTGCTATGACAAACAGCAGCTGCCTCTGAACACAGCGTCTCCCAAAACGCGCAAAGCGCAAGTGGGCTTTGTGGTGATATTGCTAACCCTGCTGAGTGTGTTGTACGGAGGCGTGTTTTACGACGTAGCCTATGTCAGCACTCTACTTAAACAACTTAGAGCTCCAGCTGTGAGTGGCAGTCAAACCAGTCTACAGACCTTCTCTACACCAGTCAACCCCGTGATCGAAACGAGCCCAGTCATCACCACCACCACACCACGTGTACAAGCCACATCGAGCTCCACACCAAGTATACAGTCCACATCGAGCTCTACACCAAGTACACCCACTACGTCTGAAAACCCACCAGATTTCATCATTCACAGTGAACGCCCATCGACAACGACGACCGACGTTGTACCCACCACCACTCCAGTTCACTCGTACCAAATTTACAAGAGCGGGTTACCACGACAGCGGATACACCTCCAGCCATGGACCCTCGGTGGCAGCATCCCTTCACCTGCGTCATCGCAGGACCGACGGGTTCCGGCAAAACGCACTTCGTCAGGAAGCTCCTTCAACACGCCGATAGCATGATCACCCCACCCATTGCCCGAGTCGTGTGGTGTTACGGAGAATGGCAGGCAGCGTATGCAGCAATGCCCCACATCACGTTCGTGGAAGGCCTACCTAACCTGGCCGATTTGGAACCCGACACCTTGGTGGTTCTGGATGATCTCATGGCGGAGACGAATGCGCGCGTCACCCAACTCTTTACCAAAGGCAGCCATCACCGACGGCTCAGCATCATCTAGATTGTGCAGAATCTGTTCAGTAAAAACAAAGAACATCGGAATATCAGCTTGAATGCCCACTACCTGGTGGTCTTCAAAAACCCGAGAGATGCCACTCAACTGCTGCATCTGGGGAGTCAGCTGTATCCCGGCCGCACACCGTTTGCGTTGGAAGCCTTTAAAGATGCGACAACCCCTCAGCACGGGTATATGCTCTTCGACCTCAAGCAAGCCACCGCCGATCACTTTCGACTACGGACCGGAATCTTTCCCAGAGACACCCACCACGTTTACATGCAAAAATAATGTAAACACACCCACAGTGCCTCCCCCAGCTGGGGTGTGTGTGTTTGATGATGGAGATAATAAAAAGAATTAATACCACATCATGGTTGACTTTGTCTCTGTTCAATATTCAGGAGGTAGGTAGATAAAAAGAGCAGAGTTGTGGGTTCTAGCATTAGTTGTACAAGATGTCTGCGCGAGTATGGAAGCACGCTTCGACGCTCCGTGTATTGAAGACGGCCCCACCCGAGTTGGTCCGAAACATTGTACGCGGTGCGGACCCTGACCTTTGTACGCTGTCTGTGCAAGATCGGGTACAACCTTAAAATGCAACGTACCACTGACTCCGGCTCAGAAGACCAAGTTGACCAAGCATAAGACAGGTCTCCGAACCCTAGTCCAGAAGCGAGTCTCTCAAACACAAAAGAAAAAGGTGTTACAGTTAGGCGGCTTTCTCGGGGCCATCTTAGCACCGTTGGCCGCTTCCGTGTTGGGTCCAGTATTGGGTGGACTTTTCGAGCAACAATGAACCACACGAAAAAAATGGTCCTCGTCGAACCACGGCTCCTTCAAAACCTCCAATCGCCCTACCCTGTCCCACCTACGGAGAAGACCATAAAAACCCTCGATGAAGAGATGCAACAGATCTTACAAAGACCGGGGTTAAGCGACAGAGAGAAAGTACAACGGTACAATGAGACGCTTCAACGGTACATGACGTTCATGGACCAATACAAACCCCTCTCTACCCCAGCACCACCTCCACCACCACCACCACCACCACGCCGACACACCGCCGACCTCAGCACCGCTCCAACAGCCGCCATTACCAGGGGTACCACCCACAGCCCCACAGTGGGTGGAAGATGAAGTTCTGAAGAGTGTACCTGCATCGTTCAAGAAACAAGCTGGCCTGGTATTACAACGGATGAAACAGAATCCTAACATGACTTGGAATGATAAAGGCGAACTACTGGTACCGAATCAGGTGGCCCCCGGTACCCACATGACGGATTTAGTGAATGACCTGATGCGTCAACGCAGGTCGCACACGGATCCTCGAGGATGGCAGGTCGTCTTCGCTCAAGGCTTGAAAGACATGCATGTACCACAGGAATTGGTGGGGAACCCCCAGCGCTGGGCCTGGATGCAGCGAACCCAGCAATCGCCGAGTGGCCCACTACCTTCTTGGGAAGCCGAGTGGGAACCGGAGTCACCCCCAAAACACCACAACAACGGGCACCTTCTTTTCACTCCTTTAAAAAAACACCCTTGATCAAGACACCCCACATCTCCAGAGCCGTGACACGTAGCAAGTCACCGCGACGAACACGACGCCGGACACAACCGCTCAAGGCCTGGGACACCTATTAAAACCAACAGCAGCAGCACGACAGCTCAGTCGCCATGTTTTACCTCACCCTACCCAGTAACAGTTCGCTGGATGTGTTTCCTGACAACACCTTGGCCAAGTACGTGACCCAATTACCGCAACCGTTGCATTTACCTGGACGATCACGTGGCGGTCACAGAGGTCAAGGTCACTATAGTTCCGGCAAAGGTCACGTGATGGGCAGTTACCTCGGGAGTGTGACTCGATCGGGCGTGACCTTGGAGCTGGGAGAGTCGAAAAAATACCTGAAACTATGGGAAGGAACACTTAATGTAATAAACATAATCTATAGGTGTTGTACCATGTTATTAGGATCAGTCTAGCATCCGTGCGACCCCAGGGTCGAGCGTTTATTGTCCAGTACATCTTCGCAAAGATCAACAAACAAAAATGGCGGCTCCGCTTGCTGTGGGGACGCCCTTTCGACATCACGGCATCGATAGTGCTGTCCTCCAGAGGCAGGGTGGAATAATGGATGCATGTAAAATTTCTCCAGATATGAAAAGCGGAACACGGATTTTACCTTTACAATAGGGGCCTGTATTATACAATATGCGGGAAAATGCCTGTATGGGGTATGGGGTGGTCATTTTGGGGGAATTTACTATGGGTTGTTGGTCTTGTTTTTCACGTCTCGCCACGAAAAACATGATGGGAGGGGTCTCGAAGTTAAGCGGTGAAATTTTTTGAGAAATGCCGGGTAGGTCTGTATATAGGACCATACTGGCTCAAGTGTGGGGGGGGGGGAGAGGATAGGACCATACTGGGGAATTCACACATGTTCATTGCCATATGGGTTGTTTGGTCTTGTTTTTCACGTCCCACCATGTAGAACACGATGGGAAGGGTCTCGGAGGTAAGCGGTGAATTTTTTTGCAAAAAACCGGGTGGGTCTGTATATAGGCCCATACTGGCTATGGGGGGGGGGGTGATAGGTTCATACTGGGAAATTCACACATGTTCATTGCGATATGGGTTGTTTGGTCTTGTTTTTCACGCCTCACCATGCAAAACACGATGGAAGGGATCTCGAAGTGCCTACTGGCTCAGTGGATAGGTCCATACTGGGTGGACGTTTTGGGGTCTAGGTGAGCCCCTAATGGTCCCATGGTGTCGTATGAGGTCTTATTTTGAAGCTCTCCTGGAGGAGCACCCGACTGTATCGTCCGTTTTCAATATTCTGTGCATGCGCAGTCTGGTCGTATTATAGAAAGCAGGCATTTTGGGGGGGGGGTGCGTGGGGGCGTGTTTAGGGTAGAGATGGACCACTATTGGTCCAAATGGGTCGCGGGATGTGCCAAAGTGAAGCTTTTGTGGGGTAGAGTCAGAACGGCGTGTTTTTTAGTGCAAGTCGTGTCAATCTGCGCATGCGCAGTTGGGTAAAGTAAGTGAAGTGGTCATTTTGGGGGTGCTTGGAGGAGTGTTTGGGGTAGAGATGGACCACTATTGGTCCGAATGTGTCGCGGGAGGTATCATTTTGTAGCTCTTGGGGTGTAGACCCCGATTTGAGGGGTGTTCGCGTCATTGGTGACGTCATCATTAGCCAAAGTGGGTATTTTGGGAAAGTGAAGGAAGGTATTTGGTGTAGAGATGGACCATTCTTGGTCCGAATGCGTCGTGTGGGGTGTCATATTGTAGTTCTCGTCGTGCAGACCACCATTTGAGGAATGTTCACGTCATCTGTGACGTCATTGGTGGCGTCATCAGTAGGAGTAGTAGCCAAAGTGGGCAATTTGGGGGCGCGTGGAGGTGTGTTTGGGGTAGAGATGGACCACTATTGGTCCGAATGTGTCGTGGGAGGTGTCATTTTGTAGTTCTCGTGGTGTAGAACCCGATTTGAGGGATGTCCATGTCATCTGTGACGTCATCGGTGACGTCATCAGTACCGAGTATTAGCGAAAGTGGTCATTTTGGGTAGGTGAAGGAAGGTATTTGGGGTAGAGATGGACCATCTTTGGTCCGAATGCGTCGTGTGGGGTGTCATATTGTAGTTCTCGTGGTGCAGATCACCATCTGAGGCATGTTCACGTCATCTTTGACGTCGTTGGTGACGTCATCAGTAGAAGTAGTACCGAAAGTGGGCATTTTGCGGAGGTGAAGGAAGATATTGCGGGTAGAGAGGGACCATCCTTGGTCCGCACGATTTGAGAGATGTCCACAGCATCTGTGACGTCACCGGTGACGTCATCAGTGCGAGTAGTAGCGAAAGTGGACATTTTGGGCAGTGAAGGAAGGATTAGTAGTATAAAAGAGCATTTCGAGCCCTATTGACCGTGTGTGTGAGTGAGTGAGTGAGTGAGTGAGTGAGCGAGTGAGTGACTGTGAGTGAGTGAGTGAGTGATTGAGTGAGTGAGTGAGTGAGTGAGTGAGTGAGTGAGAAGGAGGAGGAGGATTTGGAATACGCACTAATGACGGTGAGTGAGTGAGTGGGTGATTGAGTGAGTGAGGCGTGTACAACGCCCGTGAGGAGTCCCGAACGCCCGTCTTAGCGCATAGACGCATTAACGACGGTGAGTGAGTGAGTGAGTGAGTGAGTGAGTGAGTGGGTGAGTGAGTGGGATCCGACTGGACTAATGTATCGTCCGTTCTCATCATTTTGCGCATGCGCAGTCTGGTCGTAGTATAGAAAGCAGGCATTTTGTGGATTCGTGAATGTTTGTTGAGTGATTGAGGGACCATCCCTGGTCAAATGGACCGTGTGGGGTATCAGTGTGAAACTCTCGTGGGTCAAACTGGCTTGTTTTCATTGGAAGTCGCGTCAATCTGCGCATGCGCAGTTCGCCAGTGGGTTTTTCCCGTCGTTCCTCCGTCTTCCATCCGGGTACTATGGTTTTACATCCGGGTCCTCATCTTACATCCTGGTTTTTCCATGTTTATTGTTACGTGACCGGAACCGGAAGTTGTCACAAGACAGGTGGCGCCCTCGTTAACACGTCTGTGCTGTATTATACCATATATCCTGTATTGTACCATATATGTCCTGTACTATGCAATATATGTTCTGTATTATACCATGTTCTCTACTATATCATATCTGTCATACGTTATACCATATCTGTGCTGTATTATACCATATCTGTCCTGCATTATACCAAATCTGTGCTGTATTATACCATATCTGTCCTGTGTTATACAATATCTGTCCAGTGTTATACAATATCCGTCCTGTATTGTACCATATATGTCCTGTATTATTCAATATATGTTGTGTTTTACACCAAATCTGTGCAGTATTATACCATATCTGTCCTGTATTGTACCATATATGTTCTGTATTATACAATATTTGTCCTAAAATTATATCATATCCGTTCCCCATACACCATAGCTGTTTTGAACTATGCCATATTTGTCCTCTGTTATACCATATCTGTTCGGTATTATACCATATCTGTGCTGTAGAAAGTGGGACTGACCCATCCAGCACTAGTATTTGTGCTTTATCAAGAAAGTGTCATCCTAAAAATAATTGGATATAAACATATCTGTCTTGCATAGTACAGTATCTGTCCTGTCGTATACCATATCCGTGCTGTATTATACAATATCCGTGCTGTATTATACAATATCTGTCCTGTATTATACCATATCTGCCCTGTATTATGCCATATCTGTCCTGTATTGTAACATATATGTCCTGTACTATACAATATATTTTTTGTACTATACAATATATGTTCTGTACTATACCATATCTGTCCTGTATTATACCATATCTGTGCTGTATTATACCATATCTGTGCTGTATTATATCATATCTGTCCAGTATTATACCGAATCTGTGCTGTATAATAACATATCTGTCATGTATTATACCATATCTGTCCTGTATTAGACAATATCTTACCTGTATTTAATGTACATGTACTCTGCGTATGCCCATGTATTCTGTGCATATCCATGCACATGTACTATGTGCCTGTACATGTACTATTTGCCTGTACATGTAATCTGTTCATGTACATGTAGTCTGTCAATATACATGTTCCTTGTCCATGTAAATGTACTCTGTGCATGTCATTCTACATGTACTCTGTTCACGTCCATGTATACATACTCTGTTCAAATCCATCTACATACTCTCTGTCCATGTCGCTATATAGCTGAAATATTGCGGAATGCGACGTTAAACCTTAATTCTCTCTCTCTCTCTCAATGAACATGTACTCTGTACAATGTCGCATGATGTAGACCGGTGAGAGAGCAACAACAACAAGGATGACAGGTCAATCATTTTATTATCCCCTCCAGTACATCATACCCAAGCTGGGGGGGCCGCGTTGGCTATGTTTACAATACAAGGAGCCTCTTGTCCAATCAGAGGCCGCCATTTGGGGCTGCATCTGTCATATTCGTTCTGGCCCGTTAGATGTATTATCGGAATTCGTCAATCAGAATTCGCCATTTCAGAAAGTTCAATCTTCGGCCATGTTCGCTCTGAACCGTTTGTTCCAATCGTCATCGGGCAGGCCAGGATACCGTTGAGGCAACATATCCTCAGATAGTTGTTTGCGCATTCTGAGTATCTATCAATGCATGGGTGAATACATTCATCCGATGGGAAGATTCCGTAAACGAAAAACGTGACATTGGTGACCCTCTTCACTATCCACTTGGTGTTGGGGTGCTGTTCATAGGCCCATCCCAAGACATCCAATTGGTCCACTTGGTCCAGCACGGGCTCTAGCGACGCCCGGTTAATGATGGTAAACGGTTGGTCAAATACCCGGATGTTACTGCTGGTGTAAAAGTATCGGACTTGGTCTGTCTCCTTATGCTGCAGCACATAACCAAACGCCAGATTTAATTTGAAGGACGTAGCTTGGTCATTGAAGATGGCTTCCACGTAGCTGCGTAGACGGATGAAATCGGTCAGTCGGAAATTGTAGATATCTTGACTTAGTCCGGTGGCTTAAGGCCAGATTTTCACTTTATCGTGACAGAGTGGAATAAAGCACCGAATTTGGCACACGTGTCGTCAGAGGCATCGAGAACAATATTAGAAGGGGTGCCCCCGATTTCGAGGCCCAGGAAGCCATATGTGGCCCATTAAGGGCCCGGGGTCATTTTGGACCTATAAATGGCAATTTTTATCCCAACGATTTTCAAAACATCATATATTCGCCATCCTTCGGGGTAAGAGTCTGAAAATTCCCACACTAATAGTGTTGGCAATGGTCTAGCGAGAAATGCAAAATAATCCAAAATGGCCGCCATAATGACGTTACAGCTACGTCAGAACCAAAATGTGGTCAATTTTTAACGAATTTTGAATTATTTTTTTTTCAATTTTTTTTCTTGGTGTTAAGTATGCAGTAAATATTAGAAATTAATCATATATAACTGACTCAGATAACACTGTAGTCCCTGACTGACCTTTGCCAAGCTGGATCAAGTTGGACCAGATCCTTATATATGCAATAAATTCGTTGAAGCTACCATACAAAGAAACCCGTGACTGGACAATGAATAGCTACCAAGTGAAATGTGTCATACTAATATAGCGTTAGACTTCCATCTACACATTTTTGAGTATGTTATTCGAGATTACTGCTGCTGAAGATGAAGTGGCGGCGCCAATGCGAAAGCTATGGCCTATTAAATAGGGTCAATGCCGATTAAAGAGATTCCGTTTTTTACATGAGCTGAGAAATAGGCAGGAAAAACAGTCGCATCCTCTGGAAATTGGAACAGGGGCCCGGCCTCAGATGTGAAATATGTAACCGAAAATAAGCACGGATTGCTAGAACTGGACAATATCTGATATTATCAGTATAAACAAATGAACTGGTTTATGGGATATGTTGTGCTTGAAATTGCGGATAATAATGTGCATGCTTTGTAACCGGCCAGATTGATCGGAGAAAGAGACATCGTTGTATGAAAGAACATTGCTATTGCAGTCTTGCTATGAACGATATGTCAATTCACTAATGCGTAAGAATGCATGAAATGCTACCAAGGTCATTGCTCGTAAAAGAATTACATGGATACGATGTGGGGTATAGCATAAAATATCTTATAGAGGATATCCGTAGTTATGGGCAATCTGGTATCCGGCCGTGTAATTTTGACATGCCCGTAAGTAGAAATTTGGTAAGGAATAACTGCGCGGGATCGTGTACTGCAGCCAAATTGTGCGCATAACTGATAGCCGATACGAATTTATAAGCTGTGGAGGGTGCATACTTGTTGAAATGCAAGAATGCTTCGAAGGAAACCAACTGTGACGATGAGATGAGGAATACCTTACTGGCACACTGACCAGTGTTATCGAGGAAATCTCTATATAATTGTCATGCGCGCTTGTATTCTTTCAAGGAAGATTCAGCAAGGGACGGCGTCAGAAGAACAACAGACAGGGTGCGACGAGCGATTGAGTCAAGGGGCTAGAGACAGCGCTTCCTGAAATTGTAACTGCGAGAGTTTGTCAGAAATAAGATTGTTCCGAAATATGTTTTGATCTGAACAGAATGTCATTTCGAAGACAGGCAAAGTTACTGACGCACTAATTTCAACCACGGCCATATTATCATAAAGAAAGAGAGTGTCAGTTTATGGCCCCACATTTCCACGGCAAGCACTGCTTGACCGTGATATGGGTAAGATGTGCTGGTCATTCTTGGCCTATCCACGAGGATCCGAAAACAGCCGGCAAACCCAAGGCACCAGCAGCGTCGAAATTGGATACCCAATTTAGAGAAAGAAAAAAAATTAATTTTCCGTTGAAAGACTCCAGGAATACAAGCCAGGTATTAGCACAGGCTCTAGCTTTACTCAAACGAATGTGATGGTGAGCCTGTGATACAACTTTTGTTAAATTCTATCAGGCAGCGGAGAAATGCCCTGCCGAGCACGAGGACTTTACAGGCAAAATTGTGCCAGCCAATGAGAGACTGCAGTTCCACAAGTCTTACCTTTGTGCGTCGCGAGAATTCACCCAGCATGATTTTTAGTTTATCAATTTTGTCTCCTGGAAATGAGTCCAGCTGAATTCCATCATCTAAATAGATCTTTGCCATCAAGCTTTAGTGGCCATGTTTTGAACTAGTGCAATCGCGATATCTAATGTCTACGTATTCAACATATCAGGTCCTGTTGAATCGCACCGTTAATAGACAAGGCAGATTTTCCAGGGTAAGATAAATTGTGTATCACCCTAAAAGTATTAGGGGGGAGGGGGGATTTTGTTTAATGTCACACTCAAGGTTATCTCACTCATATGGTGACAGCCAATTTTAATGATGGAGGAAGCTGGAATACCGGAAGAGAACCACCTCCGGCCCTTCGGCAAGTAACTGGCAAAATTTAACACATGAAAGCCTTAAAGGGCTCGGCCATCACGAGCCCGTAAAATTATTAGATTTCATTCTGGGGACTAAGCCTAATTTTTAGCAAACCTTATTTTCAAAAGCAGGAGTTTAGAAGGGACCAGCAACTCGACATTTCGAAAACTCTTTGTCTAATTTAGCTTCTACGATAGCAGGGTTTGCATAGCCGATGAATGATTACGCGAGATAGTAAAGGCATATTTTCTCGAGTGTCAGATATCGAAACGGTTTGCGAAACTTGAAACAAGTAAATCTACCTCAGGGTAGTTACTTAGCCACATGCTAATTTACATGTAAGGAGCCGGGAAGAATCCAATTGGCAACATTTGATGTAGTTCACAACCGTGGCATGTACGATAACCTGAAGTTTCATCCTTTGAAACAGATTTCTTTTTAGTATCGATCATCAGCATTGAGAATAGGGCGCGGGTGACCATATTGGATATGTATAGAAAAGAAAATAGCCAATAGCCTTCATGCGTGCTTAATCGAGTCAATCATAACAGAGCTACATGTACAGAAGCTTTTCAATGGATTTATAAATATATATGATATATATATTAGCATATATACAAACACACATACATGTGTATAGCAATAATACCATTATTAGTGACGTTCTGGCGGCCATGTTGGATATTCAACGGGTAATAAAGTTTCCAATTATCGCTATTATTTTCTTCTTGGGTCAGTCAGGCTCGTAGAAAACCAATTTCGTGTATAAAGGCGATTCAAGCTGTCAAATAGTCGCCAACAGGAGGCTACTGTATGTATTATGGCGGCCATATTGGATTTATGCAAATTAAGGGCCTTCCACCTCCTGTAGAAATGGGCACCCCTTCTGAGACCATTCCTTATGCCCTCTCTGCAAAATATGGTGCTTTATTCCAGTCAATCACGATCTTGACCATAAGCCACCGGACTAACTAGGGCGATGACGGTGGAAACAGTGCCGTATCATGGGCCAATGGCACTGATAGATGTCACTCACTGGATGGTCTTCGTGTAACAGATCGCTAGCAACATTTATGGGTTCGTCCGCGAAGTGTACTTTACCCTCCACGTCGTACAAAATCTGGCCCAAGGTCTTGTCGTCGGAATTTGACTGTTGAATTAGGTTGACATCATCATCGATCCTCGTGCGATGAGTAGGAGTTCCCGCTGTCTCGATACTGGTGCCTAATGTAAAAAAAGCAAAATTTTGGGTAGATTCTTGGCACCAATGTTTAAGCACACCTAGAAACATCACTGATTAAGAAAAAAATGGGTGCCAGTTTTTGCATTAACATTTAGGGCCTCCATTTTGAATTTCAAAATGGCCGCCTTTTTTTAGCCGATCTGTATGATTTTTTGTTATTCAACATTATTTTAAACATGTAATCGAAATGTGCGCAAATAGTTTGGGTTTGAAATGCATTACAGTTGAGACAACTGTTCATCTGAACTCGTTTGCATGGATATTAACCTGTTTTCGACGTTATTATCAAGAAATATTGGTATGAATGTGCAACTTCTTACTGTAGTCCGTGAGCTACTAGGGCTCACCTTGCACCCCCCACTACAGACCGAAACTATGTTTTTTATGTGCTTTAGGACATGTCAAATAAGAAACAATTTGTTAACAGTCGATAAACTGGGACTCACTACCCTTTTAATCACTTCGAAATTACTCCTGTGTTAATAAGTACAATTGTTGTGACAATAGGGGGTAGGGTTACAAGAATAGTCTTATCTTCCATAATTATTATCCAATCTTTATAATGTTGGCCACATATTATTCAGCATTGATTGCTGCATCGAATATTTACAAGATAATATCACTATTTGTTGGGTATGACGTCACACAGGGACCATACATACAAAAGTAGGAGTAGTAGCGAAAGCTGGCGTTTTGGGGTGCGTGAGGGTGTGCTTGAGCGATTGAGGGACCATTCTTGGTTCGAATGCGTCGGGTGAGGTGTCAAAGTGAAGCCCTCGTATGTAGACCACGGCTTGAGGGATCTCCACATGATCTGTGATGTCATTGGTGACATCAGTAGGAGTAGTAGACAAAGTAGGCATTTTGAGGATGCGGAGGAAGGTTTTTGGGGTAGAGATAGACCATCTGTGGTCTAAATGGACCGTGTGGGGTGTCATCTTGTAACTCTGCATGTAGATGCAGAGGGACACCCCACACGGTCCATTTAGACCACGGATGGTCCATCTCTACCCCAAAAACCTTCCTCCGCATCCTCAAAATGCCTACTTTGTCTACTACTCCTACTGATGACGTCACCAATGACATCACAGATCATGTGGAGATCCCTCAAGCCGTGGTCTACATAACGAGGGCTTCACTTTGACACCTCACCCGACGCATCCGAACCAAGAATGGTCCCTCAATCGCTCAAGCACACCCTCACGCACCCCAAAACGCCAGCTTTCGCTACTACTCCTACTTTTGTATGTATGGTCCCTGTGTGATGTCATACCCAACAAATAGTGATATTATCTTGTAAATATTCGATGCAGCAATCAATGCTGAATAATATGTGGCCAACATTATAAAGATTGGATAATAATTATGGAAGATAAGACTATTCTTGTAACCCTACCCCCTATTGTCACAAAGATTGTACTTATTAACACAGGAGTAATTTCGAAGTGATTTAAAGGGTAGTGAGTCCCAGTTTATCGACTGTTAACAAATTGTTTCTTATTTGACATG